>JAFVLL020033830.1:0-47099 GCA_021397915.2 Tor tambroides | reverse complement strand
CACAGACGTTAGAGCCACAGGTCTGTAGTCATTAAGTCCTGTAATTTTGGGTTTCTTTGGGACGGGGATGATGGAGGAGCGTTTGAAGCATGAGGGGACTTCGCACAGCTCCAGTGATCTGTTGAAGATCTGTGTGAAGATGGGAGCCAGCTGGTCAGCACAGGTTTTTAGGCAGGCTGGTGCTTTCCTTCTTTTGTTCTTCCTGAAGACCTGGCGCACTTCTTCTTCGCTGATTTGAATTGTAGGTGTGGGGGAGAGGGGGGTTGCTGGAGGTGTGAATGGCTGTGTGGAGAGGTGTTCAGGGCGGGTGTGGGGTGATTTTTCAAACCTACAGTAAAGGAGACCCACCTAAACATTTGAATCACTTTTCACTATAGAATAGATTCTCAGCTGCTTCTTTCGGAACAGTAAATTGACGTCCTTTCAGCTGCACTTTGGAAATGTAGTACAAACTTTTTCTAGACAGTTTTCAGTGAATTGACTTTAATAAATATTTTGTCAAAAACAACATGCTTTAATAAAACCCACGCAAAGTAGAGTACATGTCAGTTCATGTACATTCAGATAGCCATAAAAATGAAAATATGTGAAATAGTTTTAAGGCTTTTATTTGAATATATTTTAACTGTTATCTTTGTTAGATAATAAATATAATGGAATGTGTTACTTATTCATGACCGTTACTATAAAAGGGTGCCTTTACCTTTTATTCAGTCTTTTTTTTTTGTTTTCCACCACCAAAGCAGTGAAGACTTGAAAATGGTAAAATGTAAGCTATTATTAGAAGGTTATGCAGTTATTAGAAGAAGCCTTTTTAAAGGCTTTTTCAAAATGTTCGCTGAACCCCCTCCTGTCTGTCATTACTAATGTCTAGACCTGCTGAGAAATCAAGACAATAGGAACAATAAGATAGTCCGCATTGGGGGTTTACAAAGAGTTACTCACCCATCCATGTTAAGTAAAATATTACTCGCTGATGTTGAATGGTTCTGTGGCATATGAGTAAAACATTAAAAGTATACAGATTTATTATTAATAAATCTATCTCTCTATATCGCTTTATATACATATATATGCAAAGTGTGCTGTTACTAACCCACATTCCTCCAATTAACAATCAAAGATCTAGGGACATTTAGAATTTTAACTAAATATAACTATGTATTTTTGTATGTTGTCAATATTTTATTTGACTGCAAGTCATTGTCATCATTTCACAATATAACACAGGTCTTTGACACAGAGACAGAATACTTAGGTTTATTAAATACAGCACTTGTGGAATGTACCATAAGACACAGTGTACAGAGAGAATTCAAGCTTTTTTGGGGACTGAAAATCAGATTTGACAAATCTTACAGGACAACTTTTTCAGAGCAGCTTTTCATAAAAGGTGCTCTGAAAAAGTTGTCCTGTAAGACTTATCAAATCTGATTTTCAGTTCCCAAAAAAGCTTGAATTGCCTTTGGGTAGCTGCATGGCCATGCTGACGTAAGAATCGGTTGTGTATTCAACTGTGTGAATAAAATTAATGCATGAGTGGTTTTAGTGTTGCAGTAACCAGTAACATTAGGTTCATAGTTATAATTAATGTTACTGTGCAGATGTGAAATATTTCAGGTCCAGGACATCGGTGGAGCAAAACACATCTGAAGCAAAAAGAAATGTTTACCTTCAGTCTAACATTTGAAGGAGTTTGCTAAGATATAAGCTAGGGCAGCAAAAATGATCATGTTAAACAGATTCATGCATGTCATTTCACTGTCTATTTGACACTCTGAAATGTGTTCAGCCAAAGTCACTTGTTTAATATTATGTGCAATAGAGATCACAGAGGTAAAATGTTAAAATACACTGTGGAAAATACTGTAAACTGCTATTGTTAGCAATTTATAAATATGCCTAGTTCAGATGAAAGGCAAATGATAGTAACAGACTCATCAAAAATCAACAGAACAAGAGAGGTTTGGTTTGATTCTCAATTACATGTAACTAGTGCAAATACAATTGGTTCATTCAAGAAAGCTGATATTTGTGTTATAAAGTCAACGATACATTATCCATAATTTCTACATAAATCAAATAAACACAAAGCTGATCAGCTGCTGATCATTGTACACTGTCATTAAATAAAAAGATAAGCTCAGTTTATCAATATCACCCACTACAGAAAATAGATGTCAGTAAGTGTCTTCAGTGCTTATGTAAAGTGTTTTCTGGGTTGTAGATTCTCTCTCTCATTTGTGTGTGTCCAAACACACACAGAAATAAAGCCTGGTTTGTCTTCCAAATGGACAAGAGCAGCAGTAGTAACAGCAAAGGCAGAAGCAACATCGAGAGAGATCGTAAGCATATGCTGCCACACACACAGTTCAACTCCACACTATGTGTGTGTCTGCACACAGATGACAATTCAAAAGATCTGCTGTTCAAACAGAATCTTTTCAAAGCCTTCAGGTGGAGTATGGTAGAAATCACTGAACTGGCAGTCTATGATGGCACTGTCGTCCACTGAGAGAATGAGAGGGGAGATTACAAACATCAATATATTAGTTCATCATATGGATGGCAAGAAAACTCATCACATTTAATCACTGCAATATAGAGGTAAATATATCATGACAAATCCATTTTTCTCAGTCCTTTTTTTAAAACTTGTATTGAAACAAAGATACAGCAAATTAAAATTATTGCTTCAACATAAGATTGCCTGATTCAGAATAAGAACAATTTGCACATTCTTAAATGTTCTTTAAACCTTTTTTAAACTTAAAGGGACAGTCCACCCAAAAATGAAACATCTGTCATCATTTGCTCGCCCTCATACTGTTACAAACCTGTATGACTTTATTTCTTCTGCAGAACATGAAAGATGATATGCTGAAAACACTGGGAACCAAACAACATAAATGCCCAAAAACTGCATTAACACTGACTTCCATTCTATGACATTTCTCAAAATATTTATTGTGTTTTCCGACAGTAAAAAGAAAGTAATTTAAGTTTGGAAAGACATGAGGGTGAGTAAATGATGATGTAAAGAAGTCTCTTTTGTTCACCAAGCCTGTCCACAATTTTTCATTTTTTTTAACAATTTAAAATAATAGTTTTTTATTATTAAAATAATAGTTTTCTATTTGAATATATTTAAAAATGTAATTTATTCCTGTGATTTCAAAGCTGAATTTTAGCATCAATTTGACTCTTCAGTATTATATAATATTTAATATTACTGAAATTCAACTCACCATAAACTATGGGGAACACAGTCCCTCGAATACCTGAGGCTGGACAGTGCATGTTGTTTCCATTTAAGTACAGGTTCAGTTCCACGTGATCATAGGTGACCCCCTTAAAACAGAGACACACATTTATGAACAGAAGCAATGTCTTATACAGTATGTACTTGCTGTATTCCACAGTTTTGCTATTAATAGCTCACAATCCAAAAGTAAACACATACCAATATATCCCCCTCCTGAGGCAGGCTGTTGGCAGGTAATCGGTTCTTCTCCTCATTGTTGTGGTATATGGAGCCATCGTGTCTAAGCACCAAACTGTGACTGTCTCTTCCCAGTGGCACCTGGTTCAAATTCACCTTCTGAGTGGCCACACCAATTCCCCAAACACCTGCACCACAAACAGCAGCACACCTTCATGAGACAGGTGTACTTATCCATCTGAACACCATTACAGAGATTCAGGAGGTAAAAAGTGATTGTAGTAAAAATGTCTCAAAGCAAAAAAAAATTCTTAGGGTCCCAATAATATATATATTATGATGGTGTTTTAGTGGCATGCAAAATAAATAAATTAAAATAAAATCTAAGATTATGAGATTAAAGTTATATTATTTTGGGAATAAACTCAAAACTACAAGAATAAAGTCGTAGCAATACGAGATTAAAGTAATAATATGACTTCATTCTCAAAATATTATGACTTTAATCTCATATTGCTTTGATGTTATTCTCAAAATATTATCACTTTAGTCTCATAATCTCAGTTTTGTTTTGTTTTACTTTAAATGGCACTAAAACACTCATACTTTTTAGATTTGTCTTTATGCAAAAGATAATTTTGGTTGTCTTTTGAATTTGTTGAGAAACATGAAATATCATGAGTTATTAATTTACTGTCATAAATTAACTTTAATATTAAGGGAAAATACTCCTTAACCATATGAAAACACTCAGCATGGCATCCCTTTGTCTAATGCTTTATTTATGGTTATTGCAATTGATTCAATTAACTGGAGTTATGTTCTCAAAGTTGATTTTATTCACTGATTTATGTCAGAATCTTTTACATCTGCTACACACTCAACAACATTCCTCTTTGAGACAACAAATAGATCTAATCTGACAGCTACAAAGTGCTAGTGTTTACACAGGCATAAGAAAATTATTAAAAACAACCGGAAAAAACTACAAGAGAAATCCTAAAAAAAAATAAAAAAAAAACTATAAAAAATCCGACCCTACTGTATAGTAACAACTATCATGGAGGCACTCACCCGTGGACTGGATCTTGAACTCAAAATAGCTCTTGTTCTGGTGTAGAGGGGCGTTGGCAAGGCAGGCTCCAGTTCCACAGATCCGCCTCCCACTTTTCACTATGACCACATCCGTCCCTGGGAAAAAAGGCCAAGCAAACTCTCATGACCACACTGCAACAGCACTGAAATGCAGGTATGTATTTCATAATGTTTTCAGATATAATTGCAGAAAACGAGGCTGAAAAGACACCCACTACCAGATTCACTAAATTATAAGAGAGATTAAACAGACATTGGATCGGTCAGCTGTATACTAGCAACTAGCATGTGATCCAGAGTAGTAAGGACCACTTGACCTGATTAATTAGAGACTATTAGAAACGAACGCACATTGTTTATTTAAAAACAGTGATGGTGAACCTATTTATTAGTTAATTTGTGTTCTAGCTGTTGTTTTTTAGGATATAGCATCATCTGCTAGCTTGACATACATCTTCGCTTTAAATTAAAATTGGTGACTTATTGTGAGCCCGCTGAGCAGTGGAAATGACTCTTACCCATGTGATGCGTGTCTAGCTGTACGGTGGGCATTTCTTTGAGGGGAGCATGACCGGGTCCGCCATCCCCGCAGCAGCCCAAACAACACGTAAACACTGCAGCCATTCTAGCTCTGAGATCACCGGAAGTGCAGTTACAAACGTCAAACTGAAGAGCGCACAACGCTTTCGTGGAAAAATCATTGTTGACTACTGGTGCTGCTTTGAGTCACACAGATGTCCACCTCAAGGGGGCGCTTACCGGCTCAGAAAGTCGAATCCTTCGTTGGGGCGCATTCAAAACTGTTTTTATTGAAAACGTTTTTACACTTTTTACATCATTTCGTATCTGTGATAATACCCGATTTTCTAGTGGAAATCCGCCTGCAAGCTGTATAAAAATATACATGTTTGGTCCATCCTGACCAGCGTGGAGAAAAGTAACAGATAGCTCGTGACAAAAGCAGTGTGCGTGACGCTCCATCAGCGGTCTGGATAAAAATTTAAATCCTTATAATCACCCATTGAATTGAAAATACACAGTGACGAAGCTGGATGATTTTATTTAAAAAATTTTTTTTGGCCACTTTTTAGTGCCACATTCACCCCACAGAGAGTTAGAGAATATATTTCACATGCATATATTATATTATGCATATATTATCACATGCATAACGCAAAGTGTTTAAACTTCAAAGCCAAAGCAGCTTTTTTTTCTTTAATTGACCAGAAAATCACCAATAAAACATACCATATATCATAGTGTTGAACTGGACTGGGATAAAATTGTATGTTTTTGAATGTATGTGTCCCCTTGTGAATTTCGGTTTGTGTTATTATCGAATTAACATACACTAAATAAAAACAAACAATCATAAAAAGCGCTTATCCTATTTCTATGGTTCGCTGAGCCCTCTCGTGGCCAATTACGTCACTGCATGCGCTTTCATCCCTGATTCGACCAATGAGCGCGGCGCCTCGGAAGCCGTTCTCTTCCTGATGGCATGGAAACAGGGGAAGAAAAATCGAGGTCAAAATATTTTGACACGTGACTCGGTAGCGATTGGTTATCGATGCGTCAAGACCCTGACACATGGCACGGGCATATGCGACCAAAGTGGCGTGATGAAGGATCATCTTTATGGCAGAAAACCCCGACGTGCTTTTTGGTTGTCTGTGTCTGAAACCCATGACTAGTTGTAAACGAAAATCACGTCGTTATTGTAGCTCACGGAATAGATGAATTAGGCGTTTATGTGGGTAGATGATGGGTAACGCCAGTATTGACGTAATCTGTAGAGAAACGCTGATCTAGGAGAGAGTGAGTGCTCCCCCGCAACAACCCCATCCAAGAATGAAGGGATCCTCTGCATTTCTTTCTCACCGCACAAAACGTGTATTCAAGCGCTTGAGTCTGCATATACACTTCGCTACACGGATATTACGCTGAATGTGGCACTGAAATGTTTATCTTTAGATCCACTATTCATTAGCTGTTTGTGCGCATTCTTTTCAACTGCCTGGCCATACTGACTAGACCTGAACTAGTTAAAATTTCCCAATTGGAAAGGGCGAAGTCTGCACAGCAACAAGAGCCATGATTGCGTTGCACACTGCCTAAGCATCTAGTGCGCTTCTGGTCCAATTGCTGATGCTTCCCGCCTGCAAAATCTGCCACAACCGTAGTAATACCTTGACAACCGGACCCGGGCGAACCGAGAAACATTTCTGACAACTCGACTGCGGGAATCTTTTTTCTAAATCAATACCTTGAAGTTTGTTGGACAGGTCCTCGGATATTCCTGCACGAAAGTTCACACGCGGCAATTAAAAATGAAGTACTGGTGCACTCAGGAGTCTTCATCATCAGGCAATCTGACCTACTATATTTGGTTAACCTGTCCTGCGTCTTCCACAGAATCGCTTGCTATGCATTGATCGATGCAGATGTTGATTCTTTAAAAAAAAAACTGCACGCTAAGCTTCACATGGATGCAGTTTTCTCATTCTCAGCCAATTTGGTTGTATTATTTATTCACTGTAGACTCCTAACGCATTCTCGCAAAAGCAAACAAATATTTGGTTTATTGCGCGTAATGTAGATGATGTCCAAAATGGCACTGGACAGCACTGAGTGCTCTAGACTTCACAATCGGTGTGGGATGCACGAGAAAGACGCTTGCCAAGATGATGAAAGTTGTATTGATGTGTCATGCCCCCGACAAGCTTTCATATTGATGGCTCTTTTTTTTTCCACTTTAGGATACGATGGAGCTCTTGGAGGAGGACCTCACATGCCCAATATGCTGCTGTCTTTTCGAGGACCCGCGCGTTCTGCCGTGCTCTCACAGCTTCTGCAAGAAGTGTCTAGAGGGCATCCTGGACGGTAACCGGAGCCCTGCTTGGAGACCACCGTTCAAATGTCCGACCTGTCGAAAGGAGACCGTACACAACGGCATCGCGAGCTTGCAAGTCAATTACTCCCTACGTGGCATCGTGGAGAAGTACAACAGGATTCGAGTGATGCCGAGGATGTCTCTCTGCCGAGTGCACAGCGGACAACCGCTCAACATCTTCTGCGCCACAGATCTGAAGCTCATCTGTGGCTTTTGCGCCACGACAGGTGATCATAAAGGACACAAGTTTTGCGCGCTGGAGGAGGCATACGAACGCGAGAAGCTCGCGTTTGAGGAGTTGTTTCGCGTCCTGGAGGGCTGGAGCGGCGCGGAGGTGCATTCGTGCCTGGAATCGTTAGAAGGAGCAAAGAAAAAAGCGCTGGAGAGGGTCTCGCGGGACGCGGATCGAGTCTCAGAGTACTTTGACAAACTTTTGCGCACGCTGGAGCACAAACGGAGCGAGATCCTCTCGGACTTGGAGACTCTGAAGCTCGCGGTCATGCAGACCTTTGACCCCGAAATCAACCAGCTCCGCTCGGCGCTCGAGGAGCAGCAGCGTGCGCTCAGCATCGCCGAGTCCTTCCGTTCCCTTTCCGATCCGCTCACTTTCCTCCAGCAGATGCAGGACTTCAGGGAAAAGCTGCGCGTCATTCGGGGAACGCCGCTGCCGTCGCGGACGGACGTGGACGTGGGTTTGCTTGGCCTGCAGAGCTTCGATGTGAAGGAATGGGACCGGGTGCGTCTTGGAGAGGTGGACAAGCTGTGCGCCCCCTACGAGAGCAGCACCTACCTGGCTTCGCTGCCCCCTGCTGCGGCTCCGCGCTACTCCCGTGTGCTGTGGAGAGTTGTTCTGGTTGTATGTGCGTGTCTTCCCGCGCTGAACTTTCTCCCCTCGGACTGTCTCGCTCTGAGCTTCCAGGATAAGGTGGTTGCTCTCGGTGGCTTTTCTCTGCCCGGTCCTGGAGAGATTGTGCGCTGGCTTGGGTTCTGCTGGAAAGAAGCGGAAGCGATCTGCATGCTACTAACCGAGCTGTGTCGGAACTGTATCTTGGACCTGATAAACACAACATCAGATTTCCTCAGCTGATTTTAGAACTCCATTCATTAGGTACTTTTTTATGTCCTACAATGTGCCAACCTAGAAAATCCCGTAGATTTGTAGCATTGGGGAAATTTAGTTTGTGTCTCTGTTTTTGAATGTGTAATAAGAATGGCTGATTCATATATACAGTCAGCATTTGTGTGCTATTAAATTGCACTGATTTTGTCTGTTGGCTTTAAATGGAAAAACAAGTGTGGATGGATCGTGGTTGACTAATGGGATAACATTCCCAAATCTTAAATTTAATAAAATGCCTTGTTCAAGTATACTTAATCTCCAAAAGTTCCTCTCGAATGCAAGTTTTCACTTTTTAATATATTATGCTCATTGCAGCTTTGGAAACACCAGTGTTGGAAGTTAACTAAAAGAAACTAAAGAAGAGGAACACATTCCGATTGTGCATTGATATCGTTTATCTACTCTGTGCTTAGTTATCAGGAGACTCAAGGTTAAACGTTACGTAACTGAATGTTAGTCTCCTAACAGGACAGTAAATTCAGTTCTTCAGTAGCCTATTTTCTTCTTCTTCTTATACTCAGAATGAACTTGCATACTGCTATATGGTTGTTTTGTTGTCGGTTTAATACATATTGCGATAATATAGCTTAAATGTTGCGATAGCATTTGCCATTAAGAGAAAGTTTTGAAATTATTAGCGCCATAACAAAAAACTTTATCTGAACATTATTGGCTAATAGAATGGATTCGTGTTTTGAGGGGAAATATTTTTATAATAAAAAAAAATAAAAATTCAGACATCATCAATGTCTTGGTAATGTTTACAATTTTACCCAGGAGATACATGAGATGTGCACCATTAAACACAAAGTCAGGACTTTTTAGAGAAAAAGCAAAGAAAAAAAAAGAAGGTATCCCCGTTTTTGCCACTGTTTAAACAGGAATCCTGAGAGATTCTCGGACGACTCTGTTCTGATATGACGTCACCACTGGAGCCCTGCGCACGTCACCGCACATATATTTAGCCGACTGTTGCCAGGCGAATTGGGGGATGAAAAGTGAAATTACCTACTTCAACCTACTTGACAAAATAAAACCTTATATAACTTGGAGTAAATTGAATAACGAATTTATTAATAAATACAAATTTTTCTGAAGCCTGCAGAATACATTGCTGACAAATAGGAACCTCACTCTGAAATGGCGCCATGTGTTATGTAATTCCAATTCTTCGATTTTCTCTCTCTTTTTAAACAAATGTAACATTGTCTTTAAAATAACGACACTATCTTCACTCTATCATATATCTATATTACACCAGTAGCCTGTACCTCACTATTATTTTAGGGAAAAAAGGCAGTCACGTCAACACACGTGTAGGCTGTTTTTTTTTTGTTTTGTTTTTTGCTTTAAACGTTTTGTCTTTGTGTTTAATGTTTCTAATGACTAATGATTAAATTGTTTTAATAATTAGTTTTGTCAATACTCATCTCTTGAAGGAAGTGACTCTACACCGACAAGTTGTACTTTGCATGTTGACATTTTCTCCTGTTTTTATTTTTAAAGTTGAAAATTGCTATAGGGACTACTATAAGACTCCAAATAAATTTCCCTTCATATATGTATGCTATATATTTAAGTTCTAGCATTATGCTTAGTTCTCTTTTAATTTGTGTCAAACGAAATACATGCATACGTCTACAATGACTTATGTGAAGCCGCGAAAAAAAAAATCTTTAGCGTCTCTTTGTCCTGTAATTGCAAAATGTGAAATGTATTGGTTTTGTTACTTTTTGGAAGACACAAAAGCAAATAAGCAATTGATATATCTGGATACATTAAAAAAGACACCAGATAGACGAATTATTATGATCACCGTTTAAATTGCAATTATAAGCCGCAAAAACTAAAGTGTGTCATGCGGCGCATCAAGAAATAGCAACACAATCTTGCATTCTGATAAACGATGCAGCAATGGGGGACGTCAGCAATTAGTCTACAGGTTATAGTTGCCTCAAATGTCTCAGTGTCTCAAAACTCCCGAACAAAGTCTTATGGTTGTCGAGAAAGCAAAATAAATGAATAAAATATACATTGTATTTTTTATTATTAAAATTACATATGCTAACCTTTTACATAAGCACTGTCCTGTACATAGCCTAAGACTTAAGGCACTCAGCAAAGAGCCGTGAGGATTTGAGACTTCAATCTCATTATTTTGTCTATAGAAGAGCGTGACAATCAGCAGCTGTATGAAGACAAAATTTCGAGCTGTAATATATGAAGGTGAATTTATTTGGACATACCAAAGTTTCCCCGACATAAACACACTCACACACTTAAAAATAAAAAAATAAAAAAATAGACTGACTTTTTTTCCCTTGGAACTTGTCTACACACGATGACCAGTAACGGCAATCAGTTGTAAAAATCCGTCTATTCACAATTAAATTAAGCGAAAAACATGTATTTTATTTAAATGTCTGCCTAAGAGTAAACATCTAAATTAAATACATTTTTCACAGCCATGTAAAATGACATCTTATAAGAGGACTTCTCAAAGCATCAAACAGCAAAATAAGTGTGAGCGGAAAACATAAATTTAGGTTCTAATAAAACGCATTTAATAATTAAAAAGGGCGCTTAGAAATCCGTCCTCATATCAAATTATCTATTTGCTAAAAAAACATCTCAAGACAATTTTACGTCTTATGAGCGTACTGGACAATGAACCACTTCATCTTGAAAAACTTTTCCATTAAATTAGTAAAATGTGTATGTTTTGTCATTACCAAATAATAGATTAAAATCAGCTCTATGAAATTGTGCACTGTTGCTACATTATCTCAGCTGCGCTGACCATCTTTAGATCATGTCTAAAAGCATCATATGACTAAAACGAAGCGTCAGAAGATTAAATCGACCTGTGTCAGAGGAGATCGTGTTACGAGTTAAAGGCAACAACGGTTTTAAGTGCTGATCAATTAAACAAAAAATAAAACATCTTTTCTTTATTGTCAAGGATACAAAATGTGATAAAATCAGGCAAACGCAGCATTCAGACATTGACATAAAAAACCCCAACAACAACACCACATTTCTGCGTGTAAACGGTACCCTATAAAACTCCTCAAAGTTATTCTAAATTATTTGACCCCGGAAAAATCATACAAAAATAAATAAATAGAATAATTATAATTTCTCAGAATACAAAGACATGGCAAGAACGAGTCCAAATCGTGGTTATATGTGCCAAGATGGTTTAGTCTGCTCATAAATGTGTCTTTCTGATTTGTTTTCATAAAATGGCGGAATTTATTTAAATGGCTATTTGAGCCCTGGCTTTTTCATTCTTCTTTTTTTTTTAGGCCAACAGAACTGTGTGTGAAATTTCACAAAAAATGTGTATTATTTAATATAAGCACGTAAGGTTACATAATAAGTGACTTATATTGTTAACATGAAATGACACGTCATTTACAACTACCGGGAAAACCGAAAAATAACTTGCCCACATCAGAACTTCGCTGGGTGATGAGCGTTTTAATACTGGTTATATAAGAACGGTATGGTACGCATGCGCCGTTCAGTTACCTCTCCAGCACGAACATGGAGACATTTGCCTCTAATATTAATATGCCGTCCATTTTAACCAGCGGTATAAACCACATATAAATGGCTAAAAACCTTGCTTATTTGTTATTATCGGAAAAGGACTATTTGGAGTCAGTTTTGTGCTATCAGTGTACTCACCGGAAATTAGGAAAACTTGAAGAAAAAAAAAAGACATTGATGCACTTCACGTTATACGGGTTCATCAACCAGAAAAATAAAACATTTCTACAACAGTATTCAAACACAGTAGAGAAGAAAAGTGACCACAAAGATGAGATCTCCAAGACATAAGTTGCGTTCCCTGTGGAAAGTGCTGAACAGATACATCGACAATAGTTGCTCTAACGAGGTTCAAATGAGTATGCGACAGGTCAGACGAGTTTTTTTCCTTATTTTTTTCAGTTTTATTATTTATTTGCATTAACACAAAAATGCAACAGCACGTTTAGGAAAAAAGTTATTTCATTTGGAATATTTCATTAAAAAAACAAAACAAAAAAAAAGATTGAACCTTAAAAAAAAAATACAGGATATAAGGGTAGAATTATATTTTTACATAAGAGACAAACTGTAAATAAAAACAAACTCTTCCTATAAACGTTAAGAAGAAAAAAAAAACATTAATTTAACAAAAGCTACTTAACTTCTCAAACAAAACAAAACACTGCACCTATCTTTACCTTTGACCATTCAGTTCGTTCCGGTGAGACCGAGGGTCCTCCTGACTTCTCTATGTTGGTATGATGATTCAGTCCATGAAGGTATTTCAGTACCAGTGAGTCAGCCACTACCTGCACCGTCTAGGCCCTGGTAGCTGTGATAAAAAGATGATGTGCATGTGCTGCTTGGTGACTTCTTGCTTCAGCAGCACGAGCAATATTGGAGGCATTGGCCAAGGAGTAACTCCAATATTTACATGCTGCTAAAGCAAGACAACACACGCATTCACACACACAATCTTTCTCTTCTCTCTCTCTCTCTCTCGACTGCGTAGGTCCCAGGAATTGATGCTGCAGCACATCACGGCCTGCATCTCTGTATCACCACAAACCATTCTGTGCTGCTACACCATCACCTAGAGAGGGTCCCTCTCTCTCTCTCAATCACACCCTCAGCAACATGACCAAGCACTGCCAGAATCACAGAGCGAGTGACTCCTCTCCTCCCTCTCTCTTTCTCTCAGCAGGGCTTGAGGCATTCCAGGACTCCATCTGAAACACAGAAGAGAGGAGGACACTTGAGTGAGAACATACACACAGCAGCTGGACGTGATGCTGTCAGTTTGCAGTAAAATACTTCAGAGTGTCTACTACTGTGTTCACTTCCAAACCATTTGCATCCAATAAGAAAAAAAGTGTTATTTCTACATTTGTGTGCAGGACCTGCTAATGTACAATTAAGTATTCAGGATATACCTACTGAGTTTATATTTTTTTATTTAATTATTTTTGTTTGCTTATAAATGTACATTTCTAAATATATTTTATGTCTAATTTACAAAAAAAACGGTTGCATACATGAAGTAAAATGTACACTTATTACTACTCCTTATTGCACACATTATTGAATCACATAATATTTTTCACTTCAGTAAAAAGGCACCTACAAGTCAAAACTAATGTTAAGCGATGATTATGGGTATTTAACGGATCCATCATTCCCAGTGGGTCCTGTACTGTTTTGGCATATTTACTTTTTATTATATTTTGAAACAGGACTGAAGAGACACAAAAATTAGGCATTACGAGTTTTAAATAGTAATCAAAATTTTATTTTTACATCATCCCCAGTGGTACATTACCCTCCATTCTTATTTTCTACAGGCTGGATTTTCTGCAGACACACCTCTCAGCAACTTTCAAGATTTATACTGAAACCTGTCCTCTGGCAACTCCATCAGCAATAATGATTTTAAAGAAAACAAGAAACTAGCACTATTGTCTTCTAGACCAGACTGGATTTAACCTCCAAGATGGTGATTCAGCACTGACTACATCCAGCCTCGTAGTCATCTTCAACAGCAGGAACAGACCTGTCACCAGCTTCCCAAAGTGCCGTCCCACAACTGAAGACATCTCTTATGCCCACACTATGCTAAATAAGATATCTCTTCTTTCTGAATCACTCACTGTGCTCTGTGCCTTATGTAGTTACGATAAAAAGCTAATGTTAAAGTTTACCTAGTCAGAGTTTAAGTGAGACATTATTAACATAAGACCTAATTTTAAAAAAAATCTGAAGTACTGATAGTAATATTAGATATTCTTATACAACCAACAATAGATCAGCAAACACAGAATCTCAGTGACAAAAGTATTTTCTTTTACACACCAGCTTACTGAAGAGTTAGAATTTTGTTATATCTTAAAATTAAATTTAATTGTGTTGAATTATATTTGATTTTGGAGAACTGTAGCATTACACAATAATTTAAGTACACTTCCATGCCTGCTTTTTAGTGGAATGAAGTGAAACAGCAGAAAGGTGAGATCTGCAGTGTGAGTGTACTAAATAACACAGCATTTTACAGCCAACAACACCACTTGTGATGAAGCGATTAAATAATTTTCTTGTAATGTAACAGTTTGTATCTTTATTAGTATACTAAAATATATTAATTATAACAAAATATTAATTAATAACAAGTTTCAACCATCTGTTTATTATGATCACTAAGGTGTAACATTGACTCAAAAGGTTACGACCTGACTGACATAACTATTAATTCGGGTCAATGATGCAACAGGGATTCACAGCCAAGAAACTAGCCATTGTGACAATGCTACAATATTTATATACTGTTTAGCTCCTGATAAAAGTTACTGAAGGTAAAATATATTTTTTCTCTCTTGTAAAAAAAAAAAAAGCCTAGGAGATTTTGACAGCAAACAAGAGAAGATGAATTTTCCAAAATCAGCCAGTTAGTTCTGTCACCCCAACAAAACCTAATGCCTAGTCGTGATTAATGAGATTGACAGGAAGACAACTAGAACCTCTCACACACAATATAGTCAATGCTAGAGTAGTAGAGTAGAGCCAGTGGCCTGCACTTGATAATGACAGCAAACTTGTAATTGCTTCTAAACAAGAGTTGGCATCTGATATTTTTTTTTTTCTTCCAGCATTTACTTGAGCTAACAACACCTCAAAGGCAAGAAATACAAATAAAACCACTACAGACATTACAGTGAATTTGCACTTTCACAGAAGCTAGAGCCAAGCCACCACTGCCTGAAAAAAAGGGATTCAAAATCATGATAGGCAAATGTAAGTACATTTAAATAAAAAAAAAAATTGCTTTACACTTAACTTGTGCAAACAAGCCCTGTGTCGATCTAAAGCAGACATCTCATTGCTTGAAGGGGATTTTAAAACCTTAATACCATGATGGCTTGCCAGATGTCAAATGCTGAAAGTGTCATTTACTGGGTATATAGCACCTGAACTGCCTAGTTGCTGTAAAAATGTGTTTTAGCTCCTCTCTTAAAACAATTAACACAACATATAAAATAAATTGCATAGAGATGTTATTACCTTGAATTGTTTTCTAGATTCTGATGTCACAACCAGGCAAATTCTGGAAAAAAGAAGAAAGGTCATCAAAATACAGACATTTGATTTACAGCTGTAGTTTTGACAATCTGGTGTAACAACAGAATTTTAAAAAATTTAAAAACAGATACATATATAGTTTTAAAAAATAATAATTAAATACACCTATACTTTGAAAAAAAAATGATACACATAGTTAGTGCTACAGTGTGTGTGTGTGTGTGTGTGTGCATGTGCATGAGACAAATTTGGTGTGAACTTTGAGTGGATATGTGTTCTCTGATATCACTGCAGTGTGTGAGGTGTAAAATATTATTATAATATGTAGATTATAAAATACACACCAATCTTAAATATACCCTTAAAAATACATTACCTTCAAAGATACGAATAATAAGAAGTATGATCTAAACTATTACTGGCCTATACAAGGACATGAGATATAAGACAGAAACCATTTCTGAAATTTACATCTAAGGCCTCATGTAAGTTTGTCTCAAAAAGCTCCTTCAAATCCACTAGATATTTTTTAGAAAAATAAAAACAAATTATGCATTTTTTTCAGATTTGAACCAGAGATGCACGTGTAACACAAAAACAGAGACTGACGAGAAAACGTTTTTCCCCCTCCTTTCACCAACTCCCCACGTCTCTTTTCCCTCTCTCTCTCTCACACACACACACACACACACACACAGCAAGCCTTATGCTAAGATATTATAAATGAGTATCTTCACAGGAAGCATCTGACCACATGAATTTTTATCATGGAGAAAAAAAAAAAAGACTCAGTCACACCAAAGTTATCAGACAACTATCAGAGCTGAAAAGGAGACATAGGAAAAACAAACATTTAGAATGACTTTGAGTAACAGAGCAGGTCAAACAAAATACAGCCTGGTTAGACAACTCAAACTCCATAAATCAAACAATTTCAAAAATATGTCGGGTTATTTTTATGCTTAAAAATTTTTTTTTTTTTTAAAGTGTTGCCATCAAAAGGGATATTAAAATTTCTTTCAACTCTGTAATGTGTGTAGTTGGCCTAGCCTCCATTTTGGTGTTTAATCTCATGCACTAGCAACATCGTAATCCCAAAAGATAAGTGCACCATATTATGCTATAATTTTAAATCGTGCTATAATTATATAATTTGATTATATACAAAGCAGCACATGAGCACACAACTCTTTGATAACCTAGAAAGTGGTCATGGGCATGTGTGTGTGCGCGAGGAGGACCGTCAGAGCCCCTAAACGAGTCTGTGTGAGTGAGAGGGGGTGTGAATGAATGTATAACATTTAACCTCTCTCTGCTTGTATTTTACTGCGCTCACATGACCTCAGGGTCAAAGGGTATCACCTTCCACTCCTCCATCAACATCAGCATGTGACACGCTCGCACACTCCGAGATTCGGCCTTACGCAGGAAACCCTCCCACGCAATTATTTTGTCAGTTAAATGATCAAAAGAAAATTTAGCAAATTAACACGTTTATTTCACAAGTGTATCTTAAGATCACTGAAGTAGGAAACAACTAACTTTGCAGAAAAAACATAAAAATGTTAAAAATAAACAAAAACATGAATACTTAATTACTTCTGTCATTTGCAAATAATATACATGCTACATTCATATTTAAACCCTGTAATATAACTACACTTCTGCATTTGTAGTTATGAAAGCTGTATGTGTGTGTGTGTGTCTGTGTGTTTGTCTTTCTCAAACACATTTTCTGCAATCTTAAAAAAAAAAAAAAAAAAAAAACTCAGACTGTGTAAATATTTAGTCAAAGAAAGAATGACAGCAGGCAAGCCTGCACACCTGTGCCCTGACTGCCACCTCTCACTGTTACACACATGCACTGATCAAAGAAAGCTCTGCAACACTCCAAACAGCCTGTATCCACAACAACTCACATCCAACCCAAACTTAAACTCTATCATTATTTAGAAAGATGCTCTAAACAGTCAATATCAGAGCTGTAAGTCTCAGAGTCAGGACTGGCCTGCTTTATACAAAAAAAAAAAAATGCAGCCCTCACATACACACACACTACTTTCCCTATAATCATTAAAAGAGCGTGGGTGATGTCACAGAGACATTCTGTGTGCCTGTGACCACACATTTGCTCCTGAACATCACAATGGGCCAAAAGAAGAAAAACATTGGAGTTTCTACTTATTACAAAAAAAAAAAAAAAAAAAATCAGTTTAACTTGTCACATCACCACTATTGCACAGTTAATACAGTCATATTACTGCACCAAATTTGGCAAACTCAGAAAATCCTGGCATGGTGGATGATAAAATTAACGTGGTGTATCTCATAAAATTACCCGCACAATTAACTGATAAATAAGCCCCATATTAAAACAGAGTGTGTATATTACAGCCTCTGGTCAGGAGATCTGAAGTCCAAGACTTCATTTCCTGCAAGTTCACATTTACACTCAAACTCGTAAGCACACAAAGCATGACTGACTTAATGTATTCTTGTTTTTTTTTTCTAACTAGTTGTTTAATTCTGTACACACCACAATTTAACTTCTCTAGTCTGGTGACTTTTACTTTTAAAAACTCAGTAGAGCTGGAAGCATAAAAACTCAGCTTCTCCCAAAATTCAGCCCTGGACACACCAGCAAAATGTCACAATGTCTTAACATGCAACACATTTTAAGTTCAACTGCCCACATTAAAATCGTGTCATCTGTATCATCATATTATCGATACTAAAAAATAAATGTATTAAAAAATTACAAAACAATTGTAGCTTTCCTCTAAGCATGCAAACAAAGTTAGATTACAAGTGAATGGGCACATAAGTTTAAAAAAAGAACCTGTGGGTGGAAAATTGCTAGATTTTTTTTTCTTTCCTTAAATTAGCAAAAATAAGTGTATAAAACAGATATCACTAAATGATAATGGTATAGATAATAGATATACATCAACTTAAAGTGTAAAGAGTAATCTGCCTAAAATAACCTGTAAGTTAACTGATTACATATTTTGATGACAATAGGTCATAGGTACTCTGTCAGTCCTATGTAGTGCATTAATTTTAACTTTGTGTGGAATTAAGTTTTTTAAGTGTTTCCATCAGAGAACTTCTTTGAAAATACAGATAATACAAAGTAATACTGATATACTACTAATTAGTATAAAAAGCTTACTGTAGGTGATGTTCCTGAAATATGATTACAATAGTTATGACTAAAATGTTTCTGTGCACTTTACAAAACAGAGCAAATTTTTTTTTATATATATTATATATATAAATAAATATATTTATTGTAGTATCAGCACAGTCATTGTAAATGGGGCATTTGAGTGAGTGTATGACGTGTCTGTTGATTAAACTGCAATGTTGCAAACATGATAAAAGAGATCGTTGTGGTTTACTTGTGGGGGTTTCCCTACGGTCCCAGGCAGGATCAACTCATGGGAAGAAAAACTGCCAGGAAATTAAAAAAAAAAAAAAAAAAAACCCACAACACTTAAGAATTAATGTAAAAAGACACTCAGACAAATAATATTTGGTATTGGGCTATACTAAGTTAACTACATTAATACAAAAACATTAGTGATTTTAAAAAATAAAATAAAAGAACCTGACTAAAATGGAAATTGTATGCATATTTCAGGAAGAAGCAGATTGAGAATCATTTTGACTCTTACACTGACCACTGTACTGATTTTTTTTTTTTTTTTGGGCCAAGTGAATGTGCAATTTTAATGTGCAATATAATAAATTATGATTGCACCTCAAATGTAAATTCTCTGTGACAGTAACATTTAGACTGATATTTTGTGCTTAGTCATTCTATGCTCCAATGGCTCTTTTGTCATAATGTAAGGTTTCTGTCATAGGGCTTATGCTGGTATATGGTGTAACTTGTCACTTTTTTTTTTCATGAATGGCCATTAAACAACTCACTCCAAAATACCTCAAACTATGTTATTTAGGCAAAACCAGAGAGCTTTTAGATGTGTGGAACATGAAACTAAGAAATTAACCATATTTTTAACATTCTATATTAGGCCACATGTATATACAAGTGTACAAAGTATCATTTTAACAAGCTAAAAACCAAAAATATGAAATATTGCAAAATATTGCAGTGCATAAAACTAAGGTTAAGTTGATAACTTCTATTAAAAAGATTCAGAAACTGGATTCTCTGAACTCCCTTGCCCTGTTTGGGCTCAAAGTGACCCCGGGTCTCTGCTGGGTTAACCTCCATGACATCACATGACATGGACAGGCCTTTACATCAACCAACACAATTAGGAGGTCAAAGCATCATGGTAATGACTTCATGACCTTTCTGCACGTGACCTCTACATTAGGGAGAACAAAAGTACCCGAAGTGCTACTTTCTTTAAGGTATAGAGGATTTGTTATGGAGTCGAGTCCAATACAAGAAAAACATCATCAAAATTGCTTTAAGAACAGGCTGAAAAAATACGGCACTAGTCTAAGAGCTGAGGTGCACACGCTGACAAAAAAGGCCGGCAAAATCAGCGACTGCCGACCTAAGATCACTCTGAAAGATGATGAGCTCTCGTTCTCGTTGCAACACATGAAAGTAAGTTTTCCACTAACACCTAAAACAATCAATATGACGAATAATCGCACTTCACAATTATACAACTAGGCCTTAAATTATCAGACAATGCAACCTGGTAATGTAATTTCAATTTACAGGCCCGCTCCTATAAAAGTATGAATACGTGTCCATAACACTTAGTGTGATTTACAAGGGGTTCAAATTGCAAATGGGAAATGTAACTGAGTGAAGTTGCAATAGCGTGGTACAGTAGATCAACACACTGTGACGTGTTTGTTCGATCGAGAGATGATCTTGTTCTATAAACTAACCAAACCCTCTTTCATCTCATCTTCTTCGTCTCCATCTCCAACTCCTATTTACTTTTTTTGTCAAGCAGTTCGTGCTTTTTACACTTTAGGAGATGGAAAATGTTCGCTATTTTAATACATTTACCATTCACACGCACACACAGCATAAATTTTTATTTGCATTGTTACTAAACAAAAACACATTTTATGAAAAATATTACACTTACCTAAAACACCTGAACATTCGTAATATTTGTAAATCCACAAAAAAAAAAAAGTTTGCAGTTAAAAATTCTGACGGCGCACTCATTACATACAGTTCGTGCAAAAAACCGGAAAAAATAAAAGGCACTCTGGTCATCGTTGTTTTCTCGCTGAAAGAGGAACAAAAACTGTAGTAAAGAATAGGACAGTGTTGGTCGGTGTGGCATCCCGGTGTATCGCTCGCTGATAGGCTGTCTGGCACGCCGGCCGTCTCGCTCACATCACCAATCCCGCTCAAACTTAACGTTTAAAAAATGCACAAAACCACCTCGCTCCACCAAACAACCCACACCAATCTATTCGTCGTCGCCTGCGAGAATTTTCCGAATTTTTTATAGATTTTTCAAGTCATCCGCGTATTTGTTAGATTTTTTCGAAAAATAATACAAAAATATATCGTTTCCACAGCGCGGCTCCAGTCGGACGCCCCTTCTCGGCTGGAGATGCTAACAGTTAGCCGGATTAGCCTCCTAGCTCACTTCAGTCTCCACTTCACTATTTGTTGTCACTACACATCGTCTTTTGTGTCCGCCGCATTCAACCACCGGGAAACAGTCGCCTCAAATTTGTGGTCGAATTCAGGAAAAAAAATCTCTCTTTGTTCTCTGGTAACAAAAAGAAAAAAGTGTCCCCTCACTCAAATTACTGGACTACAGTACGGAGCCTCTCTAGGCAGCTGTTGTTGCTGTAGCTGCTCACTCGAAAATGGCGCCGAAAGCTCCAGTCTCATTCAAATTGGCCGGAGCCTCCCCCTGCCCGCATTGGGCATGCCGGGACCTAGAGCACCGCGCAGGATTGGTCGAGACAAAATGCACCCTCAAACCGGCTAGCAACCCAGAACCCACGCACAATATCCTTACACGGCCAACAGAGCACGGTTTAACTGTAGCTCTGCCAGTTGGAGTTTGAAATAGCGATTGTTACAATTGCAATCGCCTTCACACTATTGCTACTTTCAGGCGAACGTACGTGATTATATACAATGTTTAGTTTAAGGATTTCAGTTGCTTAGGTACCTTTCAACGCTAAAACTACGGTTGTTTTAACGCTAAAATGAACGTGAAATGAATCGTCTGTTGGAGTATCTGCTTTTCTGGTGCTACAGTGAGCGTGTATCACAAAGCGAGCAAGCATTATTATTTTTCATCATTCGTGAGTTTAAGAGGGAAATAAAACATGGTATTAGCGGTCATGCTTTCTTTCTCCATGGCCGATTTTGAAAGTGCGTGCAGTCACTCGACAAAGATGATTACATTAAATGAACGGAACATTAGTCGATGTGTTCCGTGAAGACGAAGCAAACGGCCACACTGCAAGTAGCTTGACAACAGAGGCTGCGCTTTACTACAGCAGACAGCGAGAGCAACTGCGAGCTGCGTCACTCACACCACCAGCAGCGTGAAGGTTGATTGGGAGAAGAAAGAAACTGCGCTTCATCTGTCAAATCCGCCCCTTTCTGATTACTGCCGACTGCATCATTCGGATAATGACTTTCAAAATTTGGCACCGCTTTGTGACTATTTGACCAGCAACCCCTGATGATGCATTTAGGGTTTCTGGTGGCTATGTGAATAAATTGCTTTCTAAACCTCAGCCCTATTTTGTAGGCATTACCTGCAACTGTGCAAGCCAAGACAAAGGCTATCTAGTGTTTTTGCTAAAGCAAACATGGTGGCTTTATTCTACAGTCACCAACTACCCACCTTTTCGCTATAATCATTGGGTGGCATCAACTGCATCATGCACATTTCTTATTTTTAGACACACCCACATAAACTCACATGACACTGTTGACATAAATAAGCATGAAATATCTGAGAGTGAGTGTTCCTACACAGGTCAACACCACAGAATGTGTATTTGTGTTTAAGTGTATGGTGGTATAAGTGGATGTCCACAGTGGGAAAAGGAACTGACTCATTTTATTTGAAGATAAAGTACAGAACAGGAAGTGTGTCCATATAAAAGAAAATAAACTGTTCTATACTTATCTAGGCAGAATACAACTCTGTACTAAATATGTGTACACCTAATGAACTTCTTTTAAAGTGAAAACATTTATGGAAAATTTTATGCCTACTCCTTTGCATGCCACTTGTAATGTTTAACTTTATCTGAACATTTCTGGATCTTGACTTTAATGCTGGATATACTAAACTCGACTGGCTATTATTGTTGTTCTGATCTATTTAGCCATGTCATACAGCCTAACAAATACCTTGTTTTAGTTCAGTCTATTGAAAATGTGTTTTTTTGTGCATACACAAATTTAGGCCATCCATGTTAGCTCCACTCAAGGCCACTTCAAACTGCAACAAAACCTCAGCGTATAGGTTATAGCATGTCATAAGCTACTATAAACTCTATTCTTTACCTCCCACCATCACAACAGGTGACTAAACATTTGAACAGTATCACCACCCACAACAATCAAAGTCACAAAGTTAAGAATCAGCCTCTCCTTTTTTTCATTCATCCACCTCTACACTTATTAATAAAATCACTTGGTACTGTATTTATTAAAATCATGTCACCTTTTCTCCTTATCCTCAATTGTTAAAGTGACCAGCTTTACATTCAGTAATCTCTACAGATCATTCATTAACCTTTAATTGTAAAGAAATAGTCTATTATTTTCTCTATGCTGAAAGAACATGCTTCGTGTTTTGAGCCTAGACAGTTTTTTTTTTATATTTTATCAGCGGGGAAAGTAATAACAAAGCGCACTGCAGGCAAGTCCAGACAAGCGCGTCAATCCTCACGGATGTCCCGCCCCTCAAAGGCAGTCCTCCGATGACGTAACTCTTTCCAAATATAGCGTGTTGCCGAAGTAACCGTGGCACGCCATTGGCGCAGCGCTCTGTCAGTCTGGCCACGTCATGAAGCTAGTGTTATTATTGTAAACAGGGTGCTTACTTTCCACGGGCTCTCGGGTCCCGAGGCTTTGCTACGCGCTTCTTTGTTCACTGCATGAGAAGATCAACACGACAAAAGACTACTCACGAAAACTCTTTGTACACGTTATGGACCTCCTGTAATCGTTTATGAACAACAAATAAAAACTGAGTAGTTTAATACGGTTCTAAATCAAACCTGTTAGACACTTTAAAATAACACGACGTAACCTATCTCGAAGACAGCCGGTAACTTATGCATAGCAATTGTTGCTTAAGTTTTGACAAGCAGCACGTTTTTTAGATTTAAACAGCGTTGTTCAATTCACAGTAACTTCCTTGATTCACGGAACGCTAGAATTCAACAACTAGAACATTAACAACATGATATTAAGACAGCGATTCGGTTAAGAGTCAGAAACTTTTCGACAATAGTTCGACGCCGATAGTCCGCTGTCGACAGTTGCCACTCCTGCGTTGTTTCATTGTTTCAACAAAACACATTTCAATTTCCTCGTTTATTCTTGCTCTGCCACGGGAATTCTAATAGCTCAAAAAATGCTCAGAAATTACAAGAGTTATGCACATTTACAGTGCGAAGAGACTGATCAGCAGCTACCTTAAAGTCAATATGAGTGGCACTTACCCATAGCGCTGAGGGGAGAATTGAGGATGTGTATGAAGACATCATTTGACTCTAGGGGGGTGTTCTAGTAAGTACCTTCTCTAGCACGTTTACAGGTTCATTTCAGTGCGCATAACAGTTTCAGCTTATTTACTGCCGTTTCACAAGGTATCGAGGAAGTTCTTCTTTTGTTCTAGTATTTATGCACAGCGTCAAAGTTGCGCGTTGAGGAGGCGGAGCAGTAGCGCTGAGCGAGAGGAAGGGAAAAAAAGACCAAGCGTCAGCGCTCGACCTTAGACCAAGACTCAAACCCTACGACCCACACTGGATCAGATTAGGTCACGTGCTACAGAGCAGCGACCGAGTCGGGTGTCATAACTACACACAATCCTGATCTCGACGACATAAAACCGGTGTTTCACAGCATGACGCGAGAACCAGGCTTTACCTTTAGCTGCGCGAGAGATGCCAAGTGATTTTCTGTGATCCGCTCAAGTGCACGTTCACAGATGACTCATCTTATATATTGCTAAGTCTCCTTCCAATGTGAGATATTTTGTTGAAGTTATGTTAGAGGTAAGAAACTTTCATCGTGTACTGATTTGAGATTTTCTTCATACGTGATAAAAAAGAACATTTTTCAAGAAAAAAGCATTGTTTGATTTCAAAGTTTGAAGTTGCTCTAAATGTCTTTTTTTCTTTGCAGTACATCTGCAAAAGCATATTTGAGAGTATATTTGTGTTTTATGAAAAAAAAAAAGTATAAAGAAAGAACTCACTGTGATTTTAAACAGCTGCCTTCACCAGCCAATAGCAGTTTAGTGTGTTCAACAGCATTAGAGCAACTAAAGCCTGTCAAATATCAACATATGCTAAACCTCGCTATGGTTAGGATGCGTGGCACGAACGTTCAACAGTAAGCAAAACTGCTTAAGCACATGTGTTTTCTGTTTCAACATTTTCGCCTTTAAACCTATAATGGTATAAAAGTTTAACATGGTTCATATTAAGGTTTACACGTTTTTTGCACTCAGTTCCCTAAGGCAAATAAGCACTTTCCACAATTGAGTATTTTTTATTTTCCAATTTTCGCATGTCAAAAAGCACTTCTAAAACAACCTTTATTGGTATGCAAAACAGTGACTTTGAAAGTTAGGGTTAAGTGTAATCCAGCTGCTAGTTAATTAACAAGGGATTCGTACAATTGATTTATGCTAAATGTTGCCTACAATATGAATATTTTATTTTAATAGTTTTATTTTGGATGGCACGTGGCGTTTAGGAAGTTAATTTGAAAGTGGGGCTATTTATAACAGAGAAAAACACACGGCCTGTTGACACAGCTGAGGTGAGGTTTTCAGCATTTTCCAACCTTCCTCTACTCACTCTCAAACGAGCAAATACAGGAGAACGATTATCACTACGTGGCTGTAGTTGATTTTAGGATTAAGTAAATATATAAATAGGAATCCAGCAAAATAACCTATAATCTAATCAAATTAAAATGATCTAAGCAATTTAGGGTAATACAGTTAATATTTATGCCGTGAAACGGTCAGATGTTTGCCTGTTTTCGTTAAGATTATCATTCTCTTAGTGATAAATCAAATCATCTTGACTAATTCCAAACACAATCAATCAAGCTGCTGGTATTTTACAACGACTAGTAAATAGGAACAACTGCAAAAGAAAAGTTTCAAGCAATAATATAGTCGTTCTACTAAATAAAATGCATAACCCACGGATTTCAAGCAGCTGCAGAACAAATGAAAATGTAGAGTAACGAATTCACTCTTTCGACTAATGAATTTATTAACTAAACACGCTGCCTATTCGAATGACTAACGAATTAGTTTGTATCCTTTCATTTCCTGTTGTAGTTTCCAAATGTGAAAATTAACAATTTTCACAAACAGTTTCCGTGTATGAAAATACATAAATTCATCATCACATCTATATAGCAAAGCTGCTTATTTAAAAACGCGGATTATGTTATTTAAATACAGTAGGCTACATTTTGTAAAATGACACACCGTTTATGTATAACAGTTTTGCAACAATTAGTTTGCTATCACACAATAAGATTTAGATTTTGGCAAGACAACACAAAATAAATGGACGCCTCAGACTGTTGCATCAAGCTTGCGATATTACTAATAGCCTACCTTCACATTAGAGCTTCTTATCCCGTGAAAGTAAAAGCCTAGCTCGTATTGTGATAGCAACAATTTTTAAATAAAATTTTCGTTTTTAAGACCAATTAGTCAAAACAAATTTCCTGTCGCCACGAGACATTTGATAGATCCAGTAGGCTAGATTATACTCAGTTTGACTCATCAGACCTCTAGTGACAGACCTGTAATGTCAAAACGTGACATTCCCAACATGTTCGCCGAAAATGAAAACCGTCGAGCTGTGGTCATTTTATGCAATGCATCTCCGCAGGTTGCCCCTCCTACTAAAATATCATCCTATAAATTGCGATGGACATCTGACAGCATAAATAATCCACACATTATAACAAGTTAGAGGATGACTTCAGTCAGATGAGTGATAGTGAGATTACACGATGTCAACACTGTTAGTGGACTGATGTGCAAGAGTTGGAATACATCTGTGGGCTACTTCGCTCCTGGGAGTGTGTTAATGTATGTGCAAAAGTAAATCTAAAAACCAAACCCCTGTAAAATGCCACTATTTTCTTTCCAGCAATGTTATGGGAGCATGTTAATGTGCAAGGTGTGTTTGCCTAATTTTGCATGTGTGTGGGAGGAGGTATAGCTCAGATGCAAAATAAGAATCGTTATTCTGATCTGTTCCATCAACCAGTTTATAAAACAGAGCAACAAGTCAGATGTGTATAACAAGCCTGAGCTGAAAATGTCACTGTGCCACGCTCTTTTTTTTTTCCAACCAGATTTCATTCTGTCTGTCTCTTACAACATTAATGGAGTTACTCAATATTGGTGTCTGTGTCTTATCTCTGTGGAAGTGAGAAAAGAACAGAGAGGGTGCAATAACTAATACCTAGTGTCTTATAGACAGATTGGTGCATGAGTGATGGTAAAGACATGTTAATCAGAATAATATTTTAAAATGTTTAGAATTCAAGTGATATTAAATAACATTTGAAAGAGATTAAAATATCTAAACTGCATTGTGACATACGACAGCTTGAATATCGTATGTATATAACTTCTCTTTGATGGTAATTTCTTGTACAGCTGGGAAGTCCTGGAGCCCCTCCTTCCCTCTCCACCATGTCCTTGCTCAGCAGACCTTGGTTGACCTGAATACCTCAGACTTATAGCAGAACAGGGGGTCCCTGATTCTCAATCAGCAACACATGAATGCACACGCATAGACTGTGTCAGGACATGTCTTGGTTAGTTGTTTAATGAGTGACACAAGTGCAAAAAGATGCATTTTCCCTTTCACACAATATGAGAGCTAAAGTGAACGATAAAGACAGAGGGAATAGTCAGCAGACATAAACTGAGACACAGTCTGACGAAGTAGCCTACAGACTCAGTGACAACAGTATAATTGTTGTAAGATCCTGAAAACCAAAAGAGAAAGGGAAAGAGAGCAACGGTAAAGCATCTATGGATTTTACATAACAGTCAACATATACTGCTCCACATAGGCTACTGCTTTGCCTTATAAAAACCATATCTGTGTTTATAATATTTTTTATAGCATTTGTTATTTTTAATGTGCTTTGTCTTACTTTTACCAATTTTATTTAGGCTACTGTATATTTCTTGTTAGGCTATAATGTTTGAATGCTTTGATTGTTCTAATCTGACATGCCAAAAAAACTTCTTTCAGTTTGATTGATGTAAGAATAAGATCATTATGATGGCTTAGGAACATGTATAGAACTTTTATGCAGGTAATAAACTAACAATTAATCCAGTCAATTCTGCCGAAGGGCGTTACTTTATGCATCTTCAAGACACTGGCGCCATCTTGAGGTCACTGTTAGAAACATCAATTTTGTATGGAGGATGCTATGCCGTGTTTTGTGCTGATTTGGTCACAAATTGTTGAGACATGGTATAAAACATGTCTCATAACTTAACCTGCGTTTAAATAATAATAATAATAATAATAATATATTTTCACTTTCATTGAAATTATTCTTATCAGCAATGTAGCCTACCATTTGATTTGTTTTTGCCAAAATTATGACATTATCACTCCCCTTTCATTCATTAATTCCGTTTTCTCAAATATTTATTATATAAATTATAGCATTTTACACATAAATAACCATGCTGTGAAAAAATGGGGGAAAAAAACAGAAGGCTGATTTGTTTATCTTTGGGTACAGCGCTCTATATTTTTTCCATTTTTAAAAGGTAAACAAATTAATCCAGAATTATTTTTGATTAACAAAATATTTTTGTCTTTTGTCCCAGTGCTAACGGCAAACTATAATTATGCTTATATTATTTAGTCATTGAAATAGGCTACCAACAAATTACATAGATTGTAAATCTGCGACCGCCAGATGTGTTGTCTTTTAAATAAATATCATATTACGCAAAATAATTACGAAACAATGTGAGGAGCATAGACAAAGATCTTCCAACAGTACTTTTAATGGTGCCAGAAAGGAAATGCGCTACTATGCCTTTAAGAAAAGCTGTGAGACTGTACCATTTTGAGAAAGGGGTGGTTGTTGACGCGGTTTCAAATTAGGCGCTGTTCTCTTTTAGCATTAATTAGAGATTTTGGATCAGATTTGTTTATTTAAACGTACTATTAAAAAAAGTTATTATATATGTATAGCCAGACGTAAAGTAGCATCAGAATAAAACGTCACTTCGAATTTCACACCCTTATCTGTACTGTACACAAATATTTGCCGCCATTTTTCTGGAGGCAGAACTTCTAACAGGTCTTGCCTTGCGTTCATACATTATTATCATCAGACAACCGATTGATACAGTTTTACTTTTAGGTCAGTCCTTGATATGACTACTAAAAAGAAACGCTCTGCGCACACCGACAACGACAGCTGGGTTGTCATTGCTCCAGGTACCTTACATTTACAAGTTTATTGTGTTGCATGATGTTCTTGCAGAAACATTGTAAGTTATACACAGTCTTCAGTACACATCTTATTTTACTAAGGATTTGTAATTATGACAAATGTTTTAGTAGGCATTATTAATTCAAAATTTAAGGTCTTTTTAATCCCACCTAAATTTCCATGCTATTCTGTTTTCTATTAATAAATTTAATCTAATTTAATTTTTTTTAATTACCACCCTTCACTTTCAGATTCAGCACTGGACACAAGCAGGTCTGAAGAGGGTGATCCGTCCTTCATCAAACTAAAGAATCCTGCTACAGGTATTGCTATACCAATTTAATTAACTGCTACTGGCAGTTTAGTAGCGATGTTTAACTATATTTAGTGATGTCTATCAGAGGTGTAATAAACTGCCACTGACTGACAGTTCTGCCCTTATTTGTGAGTGCAGGAAGTTCTTCACTGTACCTGTTTGGCAGTGGCGATGTCAGTGTTTATGAAGTAAAAGCCTTTTCTGAAGACTTTCGGTCTTGGTTTATTGGACAGACCGTGCAAAGAGGTATGTTTTCCCTACAGAACATGAACTCTCCATTAGACATTTGATTATGGACCATTGATTTTCATGTGCAGTTTTATTAATCTTCTAGTAATCTGCTGATGACTAATGAACTAATTGTTCACTTTTGTTTCTGTGTCCTCAGATGGTAGACTGCTGTATGTGACTTCCATTGATCCTTTATTTTTGCTGTTGCCATACATTAGCAGTACTGCCACTGAGGTTAACGATTAATTAAAATGCAAATATTATAATAAAAGCCTTTTACATGAGCTTCATCTGTAATGACAGCACTCTTCCAATAGGGGAAGTTCCAGCCAGTGAAGCAGATGGTTATGGATGAGGACTACCCTGGATGCACAAGACTTCTGCATTGCAAACAGGGACTGGATTCCCTTCATCATGTGGCTGATGAGAAGGGTGTGTATTTGAGTCTGTAGGCATGTATAGAACCAAATTAGTTACAGATACAGTGTGATGTCCAAATTTTGTGTCCAGTATATAAAAATGTCATCCTCTTTTTCAGAGGTAGGCGGTTTAAAGTTTCACAGATATAACCAGGAGAAGACCTTGGAGTGGCTCAAGAAAAAGGTTTATAAAACTTTTAACTTGTATAAGAATCATAATTTTTATCAGTAATGAGTATTTTAAGTTGCATTTAAAATTTTTTAAAATATGTATTTTAGGTCCAACGCACAGTAAGCACACTCAAAAAGAGCAACATATCTGTGGGTGGAGGAGTAAAATCCAGCATGTTTGTTAGAGTGAAACAGGAAGATGCTACTGAAGGTAAAAAGGATAAGTAAATATGGTTGTATTATGTTTGTATGGATTATTTACTAATCTTAGTGTATTTGTTAATCTTTTAGAGGACTACTTACGTTATGCACATGGTCTCATATCAGAGTACATCAGTGAAGACCTGAGCAAAGCTTTCCTCAAGCATCTGCAGTATGTACACCTGCACTGATCATACACTGATCGTTCACATCACCTCACAAATAGTGGTTGACGGATATATTGCCAAGGCCAATATATCAGGAGATATTTGGAATTTTTAAATCATTGGCATCAGCCAATAATTTTTTTCTGTTTGGCGATATGCTAGAAGTGGGACTTTTATTTTGACCAGCACCTAAATGCACAAAGCTCCCCTTCTCTGTCTTAGTTAGTTTACTGTCTCTGTTTAACAGTTCTGACAAATAAATTATTACACAGAACTTAGCATACACAAAAAAAGTATTACAGTGTTTGCATTTTTATTATTAGTAACAGAAAAGCATAATAGTTATAATGGTTTCTCATCTACCATCAGCATCCAGCAAATATGCATTTCATTTAGTCCTTTTATGTCTAATAAAAGTTTAATTTCAATAAAATTACAAACTTTGTCAAATTCGGAGATCCTCTGAAATGTGCATTTGTAGACTACGTGCATAAGCACACATTAATGGTCGAGCCATACAAATTATTCATTTATTTTCAAATTATATAATTTGTAAATATTATGTAAAATAAATATAAATTTAATTTCAGCAGTTGTTATGCATGTATCTTTAAATGAAACAGTGTGATATCATATATATATCAGCTTTACATTGGGCCTTGGCCACCCTGCTCTCATTTGCATTGGCCATAAAAAAATCTATATCAGTTGACCACTACTCTGAAACATGCAGGACATTCATATAGTTATGCTTATGTAGTTATAACATTTTTTTTTGTCTCTTATGTTACAAGGTTGCCAGAGATATCCAGCCCTAAAGAGACAGAGCCGCCTTCTAAGGTAAATAATTCTGCTTGAAATAACAGTGTACCAGTCACTATTTGCTTGTTACTGCTATGCTTAAATGTTAATGGCTGAATTATGTCTGGTCTTGCTTTACTTGAATTTATGCCTTGTTAATCATTTGCTTTCTGATTTCTATTTCTTCTTAAACTCGATCAGCTTGTCATTGTTTCACGCAGGATCATAAATGCTTTGTTTCTGAATGCAGTTAGAGGAATGGTGTAGCAGTTCAGTTAGATTCAAAAGTTCTTTTGGTGGACTTGGTTTTTCTGACTGCTGTCTTGCATTTGATAGAAACGGAAACTGTCAGATAAACCAGTAGAGGCTGGGGAAGACTACACCAAGTTCAACAGTGCTGATTTTGCACGAAAAGTGAGTTAGAATCGCAAACACAGTGGTGATGGGATTGATGATACAAGCATTTAAAGAAATGGCATTACATGCTACAGCAGAACTGTCTTTTTCTCTTGGTCTATGCCTAAAAAAAAAATCATTCAGCAGTTCATGCTTCAAATATTATTTGTACTTTTCCTGCTTAATTTTAGCTGCTGTGCTACAGTTTTGATAATTCTAATATTTCAAATATGTTCTGTTATCTCAGCCACCAAAGAAGATGACTGCAGCTCAGAAAAGTCTTGCCAAAGTTGACAAAACTGGCATGAAGAGCTTGTCAGCATTCTTCAGCCCCAAAGTCAAACAAGAGAAGAACTGAGTGTTTGTGTGAGTGTCAAAACATTTTGCTAATAAAGTTATTAGAAAATAATTTCTGCTCCATTGTTTGATTTGTTTGCCACTCATCATGTGCTGTGCTTAATGCAGTGCTGTACAAAACTTAAATTATTACCAAAAAAATAAAAATCTGTCACTTTTGATGAATTTAATGCATCCTTGCGGAATAAAAGTATTAATCTCTTAATTAATAAAAACTTACTGAACCCAAAATTTAAACGCTAGTGTATATAACACATTCTTCATCAGTCCATGATGTGAGATAGCTTCAGTATGTAGTAGTAGTTAATTTCTTTCAACTTTATTCACTATTATTTGCTGATAAAGACTCATTGCACCTGTTGTTATTGTGATCTTAGTTTTTATAGTTTGAAAGGGTAATACCCAATTCCTTCTTCCTTTTTTTCAAAAAAAAGAAACAAGGCGTTTTTAGCTCTGGATTCAAACACATGCATCTAGTTCCTCTTTATAGGCTTTAATGCTTTAAAAAACAGTCCCACTAGTAGAAATACATCACTTGAACAATTGCTGAAGTAGTTAACACAATTGAGCACTCTTTTGCTGCTTTGCTTAACCACAAATCATCATAAACATTATAAACATAAAAAAGATTGTACAAACCTACACACTGAGGCACCTAGTACCAGTTTGAGGGATTCATATAAAGAAATGCCATAGTAAGGATCCCCAAAGATTTACTGTATTAGATTAGACTTGACTTAAATGCAAAACAGAAGTGTTAGTTTTGCATTCGGTTAATAAAGACTCACTTATCATAAATAGGCAATATAATAGCTAGCCCCTTGGTCTTGATGTGTTTTGCATCACTCATATGTCTGATCCCTGTCTGATTATCTGACTGGTTCATCAGATAGGTGATCCTCAGATCTACGTTATTGTGATAAGGAAATTCCAGCTGCTCTGTCTGGAATCAGTGCGCAGGATGATTGTTCAGTCGTTACGCTCTGTTAATGGCCTTAAGTGTTCACTATCGAGAGCTACTGAAAAAGAGATTCTGATCTGCTGTGGATAATTCATGGCAGTGAGTAAGCACTGACATTACGTCACAGAGCTCACATCCTGTGTGGTGATTCAGACTATTCCTTATTCTTTCTTCCAGGTCCAACTTCTTGATCGTACAACTGTGAAGTTTTAGTTGTCCTCTGGGCACAAAGAGTGGAATAGCTTAAGCAGCTAGTCTTTCTTCTTGAGCTTGGGTTTGAAGCGCAGAGTCTGAAAGGCACTCTCCACCACTTTTGGCAGGTGGATTGGGTTTCGTTGCAGACGTCTCCTGCTACCTGTACTTCCCATGTCCCCCTTCCGCTGGGCTGCCTGCCCATGACTGATATCTGAGTTCTTGGGCTGGGACTCTGTCATTGAGATTCGACGAGGGTCCCGAAGCACCCAGTTAGAGTGAAGGTCATGCTCGCTGGTACTGGTTGCCACTATAGAAATATTAAAATGGGAAGATGGAGAGAAACAGACATAACAAAAAATAAAAAACTAAAGACAACCATGAAGGGAAAAAACTAAATACTTGACCAAGGTTTCTTTTAAGATGTACACATCTGGAATGTCCCACAATTGCATCTTCCATGCTGCCTTTAGAGTACACTAGAGATAGGCTTAAGTAATAAGCTCCACACTCACCTATGAAGTCCACATCTGCATGCCCATTGTCCACATGTGGTTTTCGACTGGGCTCTGGGTCACAGCTTGCAATGACTGCATCAAAGAACTGGAGTGTGTCTTCCTCATTTGGGATTGGTGGAGCAGAAGGTTCAGGCCTTGAAGACTTTGAAATAAGGTGATATATGTATTATCCATACTTTTAATGGCATCGCTTATTCAAACTAATTTCATTAGCACAGGTTCCTTCTACGTTTTTTTTTCCTTTTCTCGGTGTTTTCGACTTCATGATGATTGGACAGTTTAGAGTTTACAGGACACGGAGTAGGAGAGAGAGAGGGGGGCGGGATTCGAACTCGGGACGCCCGTAGCACAATGGTGCTGTATGTCAGCTTCTATTTTTTATTTATTTTTTATTATTTTTAGAATTGATAAAACAAAACTAAAACGTTTGTACCTCATAAAAATGAATAGCCTGATCAAGCAATCCCACTTTATTAGAACAGATTATTAGAACTGCATATTTTCCTATTTTTTAATCAAGAATTGACTTTATTTATTATTATTATTATTATTATTTTTACTGCATTGAAATAAACACCTCACAACTAGATAATAAACAGGCTATCAGTAAGAAACTAATTAATATGCAAAATAAGATTGAACTTTTTTTTTCGTACTAAGTCATTTGTAGAGTTCAGATGCAAAAGCCTTTTGAAATTTTCTTCTAAAATGAGCTTTTTTTTTTTATCAGGCTCCTATGTGTAGGTTCAGTAATTTCACTTTAATGGCAATGAGGTTCTTTTCATTGCCATTAAAATGAAATAACTGGACATAAACATAGAAGCCTGAGAAAAAAAAAACTAAGTTTGGAAGAAAATTTCAAACGGCACTTACAGGTTTTTGGATCGAACTCTTCATTTATATTTATATAATTAACGCAGAATGCTCAGACAGGCTAATACAGATTTCAGTTGATAGCTGACACATTGGCACAACTTTGCATACTTTATTTTGCCGTAATAATGTTCACAACTTCTTCTAGATTTAAACCTTAACCTGTTTCCTCTCACCTGTGCAGCTCTGTTTTGCGGTGGCCGGGGTGCTGGGTTCTTCTTGCGGGACACGGTCTCTTTACGTTCGCTGTTTTTGAGGTCATTGATGCTCTTGGTGTACTGACGCCTGAGCGCGACCAGTTCCTGTAAGTACTCCAAGCAGTTCTGGTTCTGGTAATAGAGCCATACTCGGTCCTCTCGGCTCTGGTAGTAGTACAGAGCCGTGCTGGACTCGACACTCACGGCGCTTACGCTCCGCTTCAGCGTGGAGTCCTGCTGCGCGCGACTGCTCTCCCCGACCACGAGCATCGACGTGCTCCGGACCAGTTTCACGGTGCAAGCGCTGTGGTAGTCCTCATTGGGCCTGAACCTTTCCCGTGAGCGAGGTCCAAGATGGTTCGGACGGAAAACTGCGTTGATTTTCTTAAACATCACAATCGGTGCTGTAGTTTAGTGGTTAAATATCTGGGCTGATATGTGAAAGCATGGTGGTTCAAACTCCACGAGGATTCTATCACCATTGTGCCCTTGATCAAAACACTTTATACCGTAAGTCACCTGAAAAGCGTAAAACACGGCAAAAAATTTACTTAGCTTGCTTGTTTAGTAACCTTTAAATACTTTTATTGGTGACAGTCAGCCTGTTCTGCTGCTTCTCCATATCCCTCTCCGCGCGAAACCTCTCCTTATATCTTGATGAAATTCAGAGCCAAGATGGAGTTTTGTTGGTTGATCTTGTCCATGGTGCTGAAGTGCTGTTTATGATCCAAACGCGTTAAGGATGTATTACAAGCGTTGACCATTTCTTATCCGTGTGAAAGAAGTCATGGTAGGTTTCTAATGCAGCCATGGAGACGGTGCGCTTGTAACTCTACACTAACATATGAATAATTAACCAACATTAGACATATTAGGCTACACACATGTGCTGGATCACAGTTAGCCCTATGATGCATATGTTACATAACATACATTTTCGTATGCATAAACTATTTAATCGGAAAGTAGGCCTAGATGTGTGCGCATAATTTCAGGATGCTTCAGGTAAACTATAAATCACTCTGGATAAAAGATCTGCTAAATAAACGTTTGCTAAAATATTCTATTTACGTTCTTTTTAAATAGCCTATAATTCAGAACAGTATTTAATATTTACTGTATGTAACTGAATATATAGATAAAAGATGGAGAATGAAACTAAATTTTCCTAATCCTATAGTTCAGATAAATGTTTATTATTATTTTTCCTATAAAAGTTGACTGTTTCTTTCAAGTTTTTGAACTGCATATTCTGAATAAAAACTTTCTCGTGACTAGATATCTTTAAGAAACTAAATAAGCCTATAATTCAGAACATTATTTAACATTTACTATATGTAACTGAATATATAGATAAAAGATGGGAAATTAAACCTACATTTGTGTTTAACCCACATATATTAACAACTTAATACAAATATATATTTTTAAATATAAAAATAGCTAGCTAAATGTGAAAATAATATGACAATTAGACAATAATAGTTGTTTTAACTAATTTAAAACCATAATAAATTAATACATTTTAATATATTGAAATTAACTGTGATGTTCTGTGATGGATTGGCTTTAAAAGAACTTGTGTCTCAGATATATTATCAGAACATAAAAATAATGAATTGCTGGGTCTCGGAAAGATAAATGCAAAGATACAGATCTATTCATATTAAACAAATGCTTCAGACACTTGAGCTAGAGCCACTACGGCAGGACGGCTAAAGTTTCTGATGGGGTATTGGGTGGACTCTGGGAGCTGTGTGGTCAGCATGAATCTAAGGATCCTCAAATGTAAACTGTGAGTATGTTGCTTTAAGACAGCCATCATATATTTGTGTCTTACGTTCTTGTTTTTATTCATTTATAATCATTCACTCATATAACATATAATCATTTATAATCATTAGCCATTTAAGTAATTTTTCATTAGATTATTTACATTTAATAATTTGGTAATTTATCATTTAATCATTTATTCAATAATTATTTTATTTAGTTTTATGTTATATTTCTTATTTTCTTTGCTAGTGCTTTCAATTATTGTTTAATTTTATGATTGTGGAGTTTCATAAAATGTTTGTGTTGACGAATAAGAGATAAGAGAGAATATTGCAAATGCAAGGTTTTGTGAGATGTTGTTGTGAAGCAGGTTGGTATAGCTAACCTTGTTAACATTTGTGCTGGTCAGACAAAGGCTGAGCATTGAAACATAGCAACTGAGACTATTCAATAAGCTCCTTTTTATTGTCACCTCTTCTCTTGCTTCTGCTCTTCTCTGACAGACAAATTTTTGCTTTTCAGAAGACTGTTAATACAGTTTAGGGTACCAGACAAGACTTTTGGGTATTAGATAGCTTTGCTGACTAGTTGTTCTGTTACCAGACAAAACGGATATTTTGTGACAGCATCTGGCATCTGGGGCTGCATCATATATCTATTACACATTATTTTTTAACCCTTGCTCTAACCCTTCAAATTAAATGGGCTGTTAAATGTTTTTGTGTGTGTGTGTGTGTGTGTGTGTGTGTGTGTGTGTGTGTGTAGGGGGGGGTGGGGGGGGTATTTGAAATAGATTAAACCACAATAATGAACCAGAATGGAAAAAAAATACAATCAAATATAATAAAAATGGCATGACACTCTCCACAGGTTGTTGTATACCTTAAAATGTGAGAAAATTTGACTGACTTTGTGATCTGAATTTTCGTCTAAGTACGTACTGATTATTTTAACAGACGTTACTCTGAAAACGAATAAAATATATTCTCCTTGTGCATATCTAGTTAAGTGCATACTGTGAGAAAGCATATAATGTGCTTGTTCATCTTTCTTTTCTTTTTTTTTTGATCATCACATGAATAATGAATGTAGGTGATGCAGCATTTTGTCACCAACCCTTTAGCCGATTAACCAGCGCTACATAGACGTGTGTTCAATCTACATGTCTAGTAGTGGTTTAAATTACATTGGTATTGGATTATTTGGTTTCAATGGGGAAATGAAGACTCGCTGTTACATAAGAACTGCAGGTGCAAACGTTGGTTCTAGGGGAAATATGTGGTCTGTAGAGACATTTTTTCATTCTAATGAAACTGCAAAATATAACAGCTGCATGAGAGAAAAAGAATTACAGATTACAACAATGTGCTAATAAATACTCCGAATAGGACCATGGTCCACCTATTAGCACAGACAGTTCTTTAATTCACCACAATAGCTTTTATGTTTTATATACTTAAAGTTAATATACTCTCCATTATGGAAATGATCAATGCCCCCCTCTTACAAAGACAGGAAATCTAGGGGAAACACAGCAAAGAGAGTGGGGTGCGCTTGTCTGAGGTGTGTGGAAATACTCTCAACCTGTTGACAGCTAATAGCATATTACACAAATTGCACAGCTCATTGAAGCCTATTGTAATAAATATAACAAGCTTGCATCATGAGACCAGGCATGCATAAATGCACATAAATGTGATTCCAAATTTACATGGAAGACAGAATCTCACTTTCACTTCCTCCCTCAGTGGAGCATAAAACTGAACAACTATAGCATAACTTTCACTTACAGTGAAATAAAAACCTTTACAGCAGTGCTTAAAAACAGCAGAGACACAGAGAAAGAGACAGAACTGCACAGAACCACCAAAGCTCAACAATCAAAAATTCTTCAGTAGAAAAAAGGTACGTTTTAAGAAACTTTCTGTCTATATATCTATGGTAATCCTCTTTTTGTCACCCACATTCTAGCTGGATTCTAGTCTCGTTAGTTGGTCCGAAGTTTTGGATAATGACAATCACAGTAAATTGTGGAAGATGATGATGTAAAAATGTCCGAAATTATTTATATTCTTCGGGTAATGTGAGATGGACTAAGCAATGATATTATGTTTTCCCATGGGCCACATTCACTTTTGAGATTTCATATGGCCCATTGTGTGTAGTTTATCTTTAAACACAGTTATATACGTACAACAGTATAATAAATAAATAGTTTTCTATTATATTGTTTTACTTTAAATAGTATTATTTTTCTTTTTTTTATAGTACACACACACAGTTTTCTATTATATTAGTATATAGTTTTACTTTAGTTTTATTTATTTTTCTTTTTTAATATACACAACATTTGAAAAGTTTTAATGTTTTGTAAAGAAGTCTAATATGTAAGATTGCAAATCCTTTCAATAAAACATATTTGATGAAAAAAAGAAGTCTAATATTGTAAAATAGTATTACAATTTATAATAACTGTTTTTTAAATTCTTTTAATAGATTTTAATATTTATTTTAATTCCTGCGATGGCAAAGCTGAATTTTCAGCATACATGCATACATTTCTCCAGTCATCTGTGTCATTTCATCGTTTAGAGATCATTTTAAAATGCCGATTTGATGCTGAAGAAACATTTCTTGAAAACATTTTTTGCTTCTTATTTTTTTGTGTGGAAACCATGATGCATTTTTTCACGATTCTAAAGAACAGCATTAATTTGAAATATAATTTTTTGTGACATTATAAATGTCTTTACTGTCACTTTTGATGAATATAATGTGTCCTTGCTCAAAGTATTTCTTTCTTTCTTAAAAACCCCTAAACTATTGAACGCTAGTCATTTGAGTTTGAGACTCCTTTTCAAAACCGTTAAGTGTGAACGGATTTAACTTTTGTCTTTGTGTACTGCAGATGTTGTGTGAAGGTAAGCTGTGGAGTTTGGTGTTTGAAGCTGATCTAGAGTGTGTAAATCCCCCTTCATGCTGCACGGTCACAGCACCATCATCGTCTCCGCCGAGTTACCTCCTCTCAGCACAAAGCCCTGTCCACTCATCCTTAGAGAACACAACCCGGACCAAGACTCAGCAGAGCGATGCCCATTCTTCCCCCACGGACCCTGCAGCAGGACGGCAACTCGCCATAGGTGTGGATATCCCCAGGCATGCGGACGCCCCAGAAACAGAGGCCTTTTTGGTGCCTTCAAGCTGCCACAGCATCTGCCAGCATTACAGCGATTTACACATTGCTGGTGGCCAGGTGCTGCCACTAAGTCCCAGTGCAGGGGATGTACAGGGCAATCTCATTCAGGACCCCCAGCCTGGGCCCTTCCTTCTGTCTGGAGATGTTCCATCCCCCTCCCTCCTGCCTCCTCTGGTCCACGAATACAGGAGTTCGAGGCGCTGGAGGGAAGAAAGCGGGCGCGAACGTCCCTCTCTTCTGCAATTCAGCCGGCCCCTTTCTAACTCACAGCTCAACGGCTACCTGGAACAGAAACTTTTGGAGCTGTACAAGCAGTACCTGACCGAGGGACCCACGGCGACCAGGCCCGTCATGGCCTCTGAGCTACTGCAGACCAGCCTGGACCAGATGACTCACCAGCTGAGCCGTGAGCAGAACATGGAGACGGCACGGGCCAAAGATATGCTGCTCAGCTGCCTGCTGAAAGTCACCAGCAGTTACCAGTCCAGCGAGATCAGCACTCCTCTACTGCAGATCTCCACTGAGACAAAGTGAGTTTGACAGTGGGAAGAGATGGAAAGACAGAGAGGAGGAAAAAACTTTGTGTAAAACCAAGGAGATGGACTTTCAACGTATAACATGTAATAGCTTGAAACTAGCATGTTAATCAGTGTTTATGGAAATGCAAAATAAATTTGATTTGTAATTCAAATGGTGTAGATTATTCAGGTTCCCACAGTCATGAAAAATAAACAAAATAATATTTTTTAAAATGTTTAATTGTTTAACCTAGTAAATCAGTTATGTTATTATTATGTATTATTAGATTATTTGTCTTTTAAGTAAGCTTTTAATTAAGCTCAGTTTTCATTTTAATTTTAGTAATTTTATTTGCTTTTGTCACTTTTTAAAAAAATATTTAATAATTTAATAATATTTTTGTATATTTCTATATAGCTCTAATTTATTTTTATTTTGGTTTTAGTCATTTGAGTACATAAACATATTTTAATTAGCTGCCAAGGCAACATTTCTAATTTTCATTTTTTTTTTCTAAAATGTATATTTTATTTCAGCCTAATTACCAAAAGTGGTAATTAAGGTTTTTAATAATTTTGGTTGCCAATAAGAAGACCGAAAAAAAAAAAAACAGTAATCATAAATGACTAAAAAAAGTCACTTGTAAAAAGAAATTCACTGATCAAAAGGTTCCAAAAAAACTGTTATTGTCATAATCTAATCAGAGGTAAAATTTGAATCGCCTAACCTGAACGGGACATGTAATTTATTTACAATGTATGATTTTCTTTCTTCATAGAAACAAAAAAATCTCTGTGGACTAGGAAAGTCAGTGGAGACCAGCAACTGTTTGGTTACCCACGTTCTTCAAAATATTTTCTTCTGTTTGTTCAGCAGAAGAAAGAAATTTGTACAGGTTTGAAACAATTTGAGAGAGTAAATGATGAAATTTTCATTTTTGGGTATCTATCCCTTTAAATATGTACATGCCTTTTAATAGACTCAGCATCAAGAAGTCAATAAGCATGTTTTATTTTTTATTTATTATATATGACTAAACATCATCAGCAGCAAAGTCAAAGATTATCAAATGAAGACAACCTCTAAGTCAAAGATTATTAACTTGATCTAAAGTGGATCTTTTTTTACTTTGGAATTTACAGGTAGGATGAGCAGAGGAGAAATGTTACAGCCAACACCGAAAAATGGAAATAATCTTTCAGTGAATGTGTGTGTAAAAGAGTGTATGTGTGTGTCAGTAAGAGGGTCAGAGAACGACAGCTTTCCACTGTCCCAGTCCAGCTGAACTCTGATCCTCTGCAGTTTCTCTTTCACCGGGAGGAGAGTTGGTACCCGTGGTGGTTCATGTGCTTTATATTCACCACAGAAATGACCCACCAGCCAGATTCCACTCCTTGAGAATATTTTATTCCTTCTCTGAGCAGATTCAGTCATCACTCCGAGGAACCAGCCTGTACTGTCTCCGACCTCAATGTCCCAGCAGTGAGAGCCAGAGTCAAAACTCTCTGAGCCCAGAACACACTCAAACATGTCGAATCTCTCTGGATTATCAGGAAGTGTCTGTTCCTCATCGCTGTATCTCACACTGGTCAGATCATCAGACAGGATTAGATTACAGTGAGCAGTGTTGGGGTCAAAGGTCACAGGAGCTGAAGAGAGATAAACATAAACATGAAATAAAACAAATGACTCTTATGATGGAGCTGAAGTTGTTGTGTTCTTCACTCACTGTATTCAACAGTTTTCTGCATCTTGTGTAACACAGTAAACTTCAGGTTGCTCAGGTATTTTGGCACATTGACCAGAACACCAGAAATGTCCTCTGGACCCGGCAGTTTACACTGGGAAACTCTGGAAAAACAATCAGTAGTCAGTGAGGCTGTGGGTTTGAGTTCAGAACAACAGAAACGATACAAACCTTTTTAAAGTGGCATCATAGTTCTGTAAACCCCCCCAAAAAAACAAACACAGGTTATGCAACAAAACTAAATAAGAATTTTTGAAAATGACAAATTTGCATTCAACTCTATTATAATGAAAATGCTGTCATTTCATACCTGTAGGAATAAAGTATCTTCAGTTTTCATCTCCTCCTCTATGGCTGTGATTGTGGCAGAAAGAGATGACATCTCTTTGCTCATCTTCTCAATCTTCTTTCTCAGTATCTGGCTCTTTTGCTCTTCTTCCTCTCTCAATGCTTTTTTCCTGGCTGCTTCTTCATTACACAAACTTTGGCGAAGCTTCACAAACTCCTCCTTGAGCCGTCCCTCTGTGTATTGAGCCTGAAACTGAAGACTAATGTATGTCTATATTCTATAAACGCATAAACATACAGTATACACACATTTTACAATGTAAGAGTGCTTCACTGCTTTTAAACTTTAATTAATGTTTACCTTAATATGTTCTGCAGTTTGAAGTGAATTCTTTTGAAACTCCTGATATATTCTCAACTTCACCTGCAATGGTTTTAATGCGGTTTTGAGTTTCTCCTGGAATAAATCAAACATAAAAATACCTGTTACCAGTTCCTGTACATCTAACAAATTAAACATTTACTTCTTTCAGGTGATTTTTGCACATTTTATTACAGTAATACTGCATTTAGTATGCATATCTCCAGCACACTTTCTTATTTAACATTTCTTTCACTTGGTTACTAAGGTAAATTACCAGAGGTGTAAAGAGTACCTGAAAACCATACTTGAGTAAAAGTACAGATACCTTACAGTGAAAATTACTCCACTACAAGTTACAAGTCACCAATTCCAAAACAACTTGAGTAAAAGTATTAGAGAATCTGATTTTAACAGTACTTAAGTATTTTACTTATACTAAATATAGGCTCAAAGATTCACTAGTCAAAGAGACATGCCAGTCAAAAACTGTAACGTTGTGGAGAAGCTGGGGAAACAGAGGCAGAGGCAAGGATCTATGTGCAGGTATTTCACGGAAAAGCTAGAACAAACAATAAGCCAAAAACCACAGCGAACAAAGAACAGAATGATGGGGAAACAGACAGCCATTACATTCAACAACTCACTAAGCACTAAAGAAACACTAGGGCTGTATATACAGTATACAGGAGGCTAACAAGCTTAACAAGATAAGATACAAACTGACTACAAACACCCAGGGAGACAGGAAGTGACATAAAAGTCCAAGACAAGGCACAGAAAACGCAACAAAACAAGAAAGAGCTGATTTGTGAGGAGATCAATGACGCTTATTTTCTGAAACCAAAATAAAACTGAACACCTCTAAATTGCAAAAACAAAAAACAATATCCTTCAAAAAGGTCTCTTCAGTATAACGGATAAATAAAATAATGTTAAGTAAAATTAAAAAGTCAAAGTCTTCTTGCACTGGATGTGCTGGTTTTGGCCTCATTGCCAGCTGCAGTCATGTCCTCATCTCATTTATAAAACACCTGTGATTCACAACTACTAGCTAAGGAACTCACATTCACGTAAAGTAGCCTTGTTAACAAGTTTGGGTAAGGGCAAAATGCACGAGATATAGTACTTTCAGTGCCCTGCAGTTGGCGATATCACATCTTTTGTAGCATAAATAAACTGCTGCAGAAAAGCTAGGTGCCATGCAAAATGTAATGTGTAACTGCAACACTCATTTCAAATGTAGTAGAGTAAAGAGTACAGATACTCACTCAAAAATGTAGTGAAGTTGAGAGTAAAAGTTGCTAATGTCTTTGATACTCAGTAAAACTACAAAGTACCCGAAAAGATACTTAAGTACAGTAATTAGTTACATTTAATCAAGTACTTTACAACTCTGTAAATTACATTCTGCTCAACCGCTAAAATAACCGATTCACTCTCAGCGCTGAATGGGTTGTCAAATAAAGAACTAACTGACCTTGGCTGCAGCGCTGTCCGTTAGTGAGCTGGACGCAATGTTTTTGTGATCATCATCATTTGCTGCTGTGTCCATCACTTCTCGTCGTCTCTTCACCTCCATTGAAGGCGTTGACTCCGCACATCGTTTCTCTCTCATCTTCCTCCACGTATCTTTAATAAGACATTTTATTCTTTCTGCATCTTTGGACACGCGATCGTACCTCAGTAACAGAGTTCTGCATATGCCGCAGACAGCCAAAGTCGTGTCCTGAAGTTTACCAACTAATTCTTCCAACACGACCGCATAATCCGCTTTGTTTTCAGACTTGTGTCCGTGAAACAGTCGGTGCTTATTACATTTGGATGGATAGAATTCTCTACCACAAAGCAAACAGTCATTTTCCACTTTCTTCGGTTTGGTCTGTACAACGTTTTGCGGAGACTCCTGTGCCATTATTATCATCGATTTCAGATTTACCCGCCCCTAAAAACGAACTGTAGTTTTAACAGCGAACTGTGATTGGTCACATTTAATGTCAGTCACGTGATTTCTTCCGGTCTAAGTGGGCGGTTCTCGGCAGTATGAGAACAGTGAACATGTGGTGCGTTTGTGTCCCTCAGCGAAAATATATCCTTTTGCAAATTTATCCTTTTTTCAATTCCTATAGCAATTTCAGTCCGCTTGAAATTGCTATAGGAATTGAAGTTTAGTAATATATTTTTTAAACACAATAACCAACTAAATAAATAAACGACAAAGCTTTGTCCCAATGTTATCATTTGAGATACTACTACAGTTTTTATTAAGATTTTAAAAGCTTTTATTTTTATATTTTCCGTTTTCATTTCATAATTGTGCAATTTATTTTAAATACATCTATACACACATACAGTTCAGTTTGAGTTATTTTAGTACATCAATTTAGAAATGAGAACTTTAGCAACTATTTAAAATAAATATTTTTTATAAAATGTATTATTTTTTTTAAATTACACTCTTAAAACTGACTAGTTTATCTGGATTAGGTAAAGATATTAATGTTACTGTCATGCAATGGTGATAATGTGGATATTAATCTTAGGACATTAGTGTGAAACTAAATACATATGGGTCAAAGACGAAAAAGGTTTAAGCATAAAAACAGTAAGTGTAATACTGCTTTAAATTGTTGTTTTTCCCAAAATTTTTAAAAATGTTTTCTGTTTAATTTAATTGCAATTTTGTTTTTGTTTTTATGAGTTAAAAATAAATATCGTACATTTTTCCCTGATTTACAGAAGACACCCACTAAAATGTCATTCAGTGTAACAGTCTTGTCAGGCGTATTTACAACAATAATCTATTTATTACATATTAAAAGACTAATTACTTTCACCCCAAATACTAATTAGTTGTAATTTTATATTTTTAAAATTTTCTACTATCCTAGGTTTTGCCCATTTGTCAGTAAGAATTATTTACTAATTTAAAACACATTAAAATTTAATATGCTCCCTTATTCTTTATATATTTTAATATGAACAAGTCAGAATAAACATGTTGTTTGAATTTTTACACAAATATTGTGTTACACAATGACAACGGAACATTATTTCAACCAAATTTTGTCATTTTATTCTCTAAAAACTTATTTGAATCCTTAAAATTAGACACTTTACTTACAATTAATGTGCTTTCTATAGACATAAAATCACGTAAATTTCTTTTGATGCGGACATCTTAACGTCTTTGACCCATATACGTACAAGTTTTTTTCAGCAAGGAGATGAATATTGAAATGAATGCTTCTTGTATTCACTGCACATACAGACCATTCTCACGTCTTTGCCACTTGAATGAAAAAAGGTTTTAAAACAAGTAAAAATTAGGAAATAACTGCAAAAAATGCAACCAAAACAAAACTATTCTGTATTTATTCTAAGTTACTGAAACTGGAAATGTATATCTATTCATAAACTTTATAGACACAAACAATTTCACCATTAATTGGACTCCATTACAGTCATTTTTACTGGTTAGATGAGCAGAGGAGAAATGTTACAGCCAACGCCGAAAAATGGAAATAATCTTTCAGTGAATGTGTGTGTAAAAGAGTGTATGTGTGTGTCAGTAAGAGGGTCAGAGAACGACAGCTTTCCACTGTCCCAGTCCAGCTGAACTCTGATCCTCTGCAGTTTCTCTTTCACCGGGAGGAGAGTTGGTGCCCGTGGTGGTTTATGTGCTTTATATTCACCACAGAAATGACCCACCAGCCAGATTCCACTCCTTGAGAATATTTTATTCCTTCTCTGAGCAGATTCAGTCATCACTCCGAGGAACCAGCCTGTACTGTCTCCGACCTCAATGTCCCAGCAGTGAGAGCCAGAGTCAAAACTCTCTGAGCCCAGAACACACGCAAACATGTCGAATCTCTCTGGATTATCAGGAAGTGTCTGTTCCTCATCGCTGTATCTCACACTGGTCAGATCATCAGACAGGATTAGATTACAGTGAGCAGTGTTGGGGTCAAAGGTCACAGGAGCTGAAGAGAGATAAACATAAACATGAAATAAAACAAATGACTCTTATGATGGAGCTGAAGTTGTTGTGTTCTTCACTCACTGTATTCA
>JAFVLL020033829.1:0-19061 GCA_021397915.2 Tor tambroides | reverse complement strand
ATATATATATATATATATATATATTAACCCTTTGGTGCTGGTCAGTGTTTGGCTTTTGTTTTGTTTTTTGTTTTTTTACTTCATGGAAATGGTACAAAACTTGGTAAAGGTTGGCAAACTTGCTATGTACATACCCAAAAAGAAATAAAAAATCGTGCACGTGATTGAAAAATGTAAAATGGAAACCAAATAAGAAGCAAATTTCATCTAGTGGAGACATTTGGTACTGTGCCCAAACAAAATCTTACTAAAAGCTCACTTTTTGAGATATCAACCTCAAATTTGGAACTCAACTTGTTTAAATTTATGGATTTTAAATTTATTTTCACACAGTTTTAGAATGAAACATGTTTTGTATTTCATATAAAATGTATTATTTATTTATTTATTATTCTTTCATTCATTCATTCATTCATTCATAATAATAAACTTAAGCTTCTATAACTTCAGCAATAATCTGCCAAGTGTCTTAAGAAAACCAAAGAACACTTATGACAGTTTAAGCTGGAAATTTTGTTTTTATGGTCTATGCTTAAAAAGAGATTAACAGATAATAAACTGATCATAACTATTCCATAAATATAATTTAGTACCATAAAATCTCCTAAAAATACAAAATATTAAATAAAGAACATTAGCAAAATAAAATCTAGTACATTAATTTCATTTGAGAATGAAAACATGAAAACATACATACATACATAAATCCGTCATTTTTGACATCTATGTGAGCAGCATCAGATGGTTAAATACACTACCAATTAAAAATACATATATACATACATATATGCATACATTCATAAAGTTTACACAATAATATGAAGTAGCACAATGTTTTCAACACTGATAATAATGTTTCTTGAGGATCGGCTTTGATCAAAGGAATACATTGCATTTTAAAATATATTACAACAGAAAACAGTTATTTTGAATTGTAATAATATTTAACAATATTACTGTTATTACTGTATTCTGAGACTTCTTTCAAAAAACACTAACTAAAACTTACCAGCCCCAAAATTTTGGTAGTGTGTATGTCTATTTATGTCAGTTAAAAATGGTGCACTGATTTGTTGTTTTATTTAACTAAATTTTAAAACATAAATCAATCAATCAAACAGAAAAAAAAAAATCCATTTATTTACATTTTTATCTAAAATGCTGTGTCAACCTTTTGTTTTGTTTTCATTGATATCTGATTTAAATTTAAGGATTCAGATCTAAATGTGAGCCTGGAGCACAAAAGCAGTCTTAAGTAGCACAGGTATATTTGTAGCAATAGCCAAAAATACATTGTATGAGTCAAAATTATCATTTTTTCTTTTATGCCAAAAATCATTAGGATATTAAGTAAAGATCATGTTCCATGAAGATATTTTGTAAATTTCCTACCGTAAATATATCAAAACTTAATTTTTGATTAGTAATATGCATTGCAAGGAACTTCATTTAAACAACTTTAAAGGCGATTTTCTCAGTATTTTGACTTTTTTGCACCCTCAGAATCCAGTAATAGTCCAGAAATAGTTTTATCTCGGCCAAATATTGTCCAATACTAACAAACCATACTTCAATGGAAAGCTTATTTATTCAGCTTTCAGATGATGTATAAATCTCAGTTTCGAAAAATTGACCCTTATGACTGGTTTTGTGATCCCGCGTCACAAATGATTTTCCAAAATACTTCTATCCACTTCTATCCTTCTAGATGCTTCTATCCACTTGTGCATTCAGCACAGACATATAGGCATACTGTATGCTGTATATTTCTGTCAGCATGACTGCTATTTCAGCGGTGATGCATTTTAATATTCATTTTGATAAGTATGGCAATTTCACCTTCACTGAATGTGGCTTGTGTTGCTGACAGGATGTCGTCCAATCCTGTCTTGCTGTTATAATAAGTGGCCAATAGAAAACATTAAACAGTTTGACTGCCAAAAAATCCTGACTCCACATGCTTCAGTACAAGGTTAACAGAGCTTATATTTATTTTAATAGTGTGGGTGTCTCATCTGCGCAGCTACACACTGAGCTTATCAGTCATTCAAAGAACCCACATCTCATTAGTATTCATAGGTGTTCACAGGTAAAATCAGGTTCCAGCACATTTTGTTCATTTGGACAGACACTTAAATGTGCAATACAAAGATTTTGACAGCATTTAAAAATGTACAAGTGTTTATGAATCATTTGATGTTCATAGAAAATCCCATTCATGGAATTAATAGACTGATTTGAGATTAATTATTTTAAGATTTAGAAGAATTATGTTATGATTAATTATGACAAAATACACACTGACAATATGAATTATATATATATATATATATATATATATATATATATAATTTATTTTTTTCTGTTGAAGTTTCTCCATCACAGTAACTCGTTTGGGGGGGGGGGATCACGGCCCGCGTTTCCTGAACACTGCCCCTCCTTCACGAACCCGTGAGCACGTTGAGGACACCAGATCCCCCGTTATTTTGGACACTTTTTCCCCTTGGACACTTTTATTTTGATATTTCTTTTGAGTAAAAGCCTCTCCGAGGCCTGACGCCACACCCACTGTGTCTGTCGTTTGCTCCTCCCGCCACTATATATATATATATATATATATATATATACACACTACTGGTAGTGTAGGAGTATTTATTTGATAATTACAAAAGATTTAATGAATATCTAGCAACATAATTTTTTTTTTTTTTTTACTGTAAATTTAACAGGATTTTTACATTTAACTGTCATTAGCAATCTAGCATTCATGTTAAAAGACAATTTTACCTTTTATCCTCATAAACCTACCAGCCAGTTTCTGAGAACAGATTTATGAGGTTTTGTCAAACGAACCCACCTTAAATGAAGAAACTTTGGCTGAATTTGTACCGCTCTGTTAGCCAGATCTCTTGAATTCTACACCACGAATCAACCTGCAAACGAGAGTGCACTCTGAGATCTTCTATTCATGCATTTTCACACCTTCTGGCATTTTTTTTTTTTTTCTTTGACTTATGCATCAACTCACTGTATCTATTCCATACCTCTCGCCTCTATTTCACCTATCAGGTCACGAGGCCTCCATTCTACCAGCAGTACATTGAAATATTCAAAGGCATTGCACCCTTGGCCCTGCCTGTTAATACTGGATCTACTCTGCCCAGTGCAGGAGGAGGAGGGTGATGATGAAGGTGCCCTCGGGGAAAGAAAAGAATCTGTTTATCCAGAGAGAGAGAACTGTTTGCTGACATGTAGAGCCCTCTTCTGGTGGCTTTGCCACGCTGCTGCAGAATCCTCTTCCTCTGAACCTAGGTGCACACTTGATGTTTTTGCCACAATTTTGCTGTCAGAGACAAACGTTGGAGATGATCAAATATTTCTTTTGTCAGAGGGCAAAATCAGCAGTCTTGGATGGCTTAGTCTGACATGCTCACCAACGGCTAATTAATTGGCTTTGTAATTAATCTTTTTCCTCAGACGGACTTCTGGCAGTGTCCGAAATTTTGGGTTGCAATCCTGCAGCGTGACTGCTAATGAAGAACCGATACGAGCACAGCTATTGATGAAGTGTGTGTGCAAGAGAGAAAGAGACAGACGGTGTAAGTTTAGTTGAGATGTTGAGCTTGTCTATATGATACACAACAGAAATATCTTGTTTCCTTTCAAAAGGCAATATTTACCTCCTTTTTAATTTATGAGGTCATTTTTATGATTATATTATTAAACGCATCTGTTTTTTTTTATTACAGTATGTCAAATACTAACATTTAAACAGTCAGTTTAATCAACCATAGTATAGACTGCTACTATTTTTTTGAACAGAAGCTGTATCTGACATGACATGTATGTGTATTTGCACTGTTTAATGCTGCTCAAATGTGGCATGCATGCATTTACGTGGATAATTTAAATGGCTTAAACACATTCTAAAATTCATGAATTCATTACAAAGCAAAACTGCAATATAATAGTGAATATTTATTGTTGATTTTATCTTGATATTTTAATACTGACTATTAATGACAGTTACTAAAATACATAAGAATGTATTTTATAACCATTTATAAATTAGTTACTTGCTTTTTATGCATTAGAATATCAAGACTTCATGATTATTTTACACTCGCTTAAGGTGGTTTTTGACTTTAGGGTTAATGCGAATAATGGGAGATGGAAACGCATTTGCCGAATAAATTCCTTCATGCGCATCAAAAAGTCATGTGACTTTGCGCTGTGGGTCTGCAAAACCTGACTAACCAGTGGACCGATCTCATTCCATAGCATCTGAAATGTTATGGGCACTCTGAAAAGCTCAAGCAAAGTCTGTCATCAAAGTATTTCTGTATAATTGCCTCCCAGAACCGTCTTACACAACTGTGTTCCCAAACAGCAGGCATCCACCTCCGAAAATCAATGAACGCATTTATTGTGTTTAAACTGCTCGCTCTGAGGCACTAGTAATTTATTATATCTGAAAATTATTATATTCAGTGGCTTCTCCTACTTTTGTTAGTGATATATGGTGCCAGTTTATCAGGAAGTGACGATTTTGTTCTCTTTGGCTCGTTGAATGGAAATGGTGCATATTCACAAATGTCTTATGCGATATTCCAAATTTTGCACATAAGTTAAATTTGCAACTTTGGATGGAAACCCGGCTACAGAAACCGAGTGAAAAATATTCCCCATCACTGAAGCGCTCCATGACTTCAGCCTAGCACGAGTTCTGCACTCTCGCAAAAACTCCTGCTATAATCACTGAAGCCATCTACGCTGTCAAATGAATCTTTAACTTACATTGTATCTGCATGATGAGAGAAACCACTACAGCACAGAAATCAGTCAGTAAGCGCATGCACTGAAACAAACTCTGATGTATTCAGTGGATTTCATCACCGGTGACTCGTTTAAATGCCTCCGATGGGCCATTTCATTCATATGCTCAACAGAAACATGTGTGATTGGTTGTGATGCTCAACACTGCAAAAACTTGCACTTTGAAACCCCTTTTCAAAAGTGTGCGTTTTCAGACTCCCAAACACCATTTTCATGTAAACGAACGGCCAAAATGCATAAAGAGTTTTCAGTTTTTAGTTGAAAACGGTGTCATGTATACACCCCTTAATCTAATACTGCAATCTGTACTTTCATAACAGATTTGGTTTAATTTTGCAGGCATATTTTTTGTTAACATTTTTGTTAAGTTTGGGGGACATATTTGCTCGTTTTGATGGCATTTTTCCCCAAGCCCCCATGAATTTCTGACACTTTTAAGATGCAGAAATCATAAAGAACAGGAACACAGTGTGCGCCTGGTTTAAGTCAGATGAGGTCCAGTGGATTCATGGATTTCCATTTCTCAGACCTCCAGGCCAAAATGAGACACTAATGGCCTCCAGCTCAGGCACCAGTCAGCCTTGTCTTGGTAATGATTATTATCCCAAACCAGTGGGTAATCAATGGATGAACAAGATGTTCCCCACGGATACAACCTTTTTGACATATATTAGACAATGGGGTGGAAATTAACACAGATGTAAGTACATCTCAACATCAGTTCTGATTCATTGCAAAACACCATTTTCTTAATTGGTGTTTTTGTCACAGGTTTCTCTGAAATCCTGTGCTGACCAGCTGGCCCCCATCTTCAGAAAGATCTTCAACAGATCACTGCAACTGTGCGAAGTCCCTTCATGCTTCAAACTCTCCACCATCATCCTCGTCCCAAACAAATCCAAAATTACAGGAATAAATGACTACAGGCCTGTGTCTCTGACGTCTGTGGTCATGAAGTCATTTGAAAAACTGGTGCTGGCCCACCTGAAGGACATCACTGGACCCTCTCTGGATCCTCTTCAGTTTGCCCACAGAGCAAACAGGTCTGTAGATGATGCAGTCAACATGGGACTGCATTATGTTCTGCAACATCTAGACAGACCAGGGGCTTACGTGAGGATCCTGTTTGTGGACTTCAGCTCAGCCTTTAACACTATCATTCCAAACCGCCTCCTGCCCAAACTAACTCAGCTCTCCGTGCCCACCTCCGTCTGTCAGTGGATCAACAGCTTCCTGACAGACAGGCAGCAGCTAGTGAGGCTGGGAAAATTCTCATCCAGCACCTGTACTATCAGCACTGGAGCTCCTCAGGGCTGCATTCTCTCCCCACTGCTCTTCTCCCTGTACACCAACGACTGCACATCTAAAGACCCCCCTGTCAAGCTCCTGAAGTTTGCAGATGACACCACACTCATCGCCCTTTCAGGACGGTGACAAGTCTGCTTACAGACAGGAGGTTAAGGAGCTGGCTGTCTGGTTCAGTCTAAATAACCTGGAGCTCAACATGCTCAAAACAGTGATGATCGTGGACTTCAGGAGAAACCCCCCCCACTCACCATCATGAACAGCACTGTGACTGCAGCGGAGTCATTCAGGTTCCTGGGCACCACCATCTCCCAGGACCTGAAGTGGGACAATCACATAGACTCCATTGTAAGGCCCAGCAGAGGTTATACTTCCTTCGCCATCTGAGGAAGTTCAACCTGCCACAGGGGCTGCTGAAACAGTTCTACTCTGCCATCACTGAATCCGTCCTCTGCACTTCAATAACTGTTTGGTTCAGCTCAGCTACCAAATCTGACCTCAGAAGCCTACGTTGGGTAGTCCGGACTGCTGAGCGAATCATTGGTACAACCCTCCCTACTCTCCAAGAACTGTACTTATCCAGAGTGAGCAAAAGGGCTGGCAAAATCACTCTGGACCCCTCACATCCAGCACACTCCCTCTTTGAACTGTTACCGTCCGGCCGACGCTACAGAACTCTGAGCACCAGAACAACCAGACACAGAGACAGTTTCTTCCCTCAGGCAATCCATCTCATGAACACTTGACAATAATTATGGTACACACACTACTTATACTCTTATACACTTATTTATCTAACACACATACTTAGTCTACATTTCAATTGCACATAATATACCAGTACATACAAAACTGTCTACTGTTATATACCTGTACATACAATTGTCAATTTGTATATTGTTATTCCTTATTACTTGTTCTTTTTAATTCTTCTTTCTACTATCTGTGTTTTTTGTTCTGACACTGTAATTCTGTTGCGCTGCGGAAGCTTCTGTCACTAAAACAAATTCCTCGTATGTGTAAACATACCTGGCAATAAAACTCATTTTGATTCTGATTCTGATAACAATATCCAAACATCCTTAAAACAAAAACTAATAAGCGAGAAGCAGAATTTGATCTATGTTAAGACTAAATGCTAATTAGTTTTCTTACCATACTGGCCAAATAGTTGTTCTTATTTTAAGCATTATGCAGTTGGCCAATAATGGGATGAGAACAATAAATGTAATTCAAGGTATATTACGGAAAATAAACCAGTATGAAATTTTACATAGTACATATATTTTGCTTCTTTGCATCTCAAGTTAAACTTTTTTTTTCTGGATTTAAAAAAAATGTTTACCTTGTTAAGGCAAAGAAAACGGCAAAAAAGAGTTTTTACTCAAGAGACTGTAATAAAAGAAAGTGCTGATGGACATTTTATACATTTTATGACAAAAGCTTGATGTTCCTGTAGCTCAGCCATCATAAATGAGTTGCGTTCCCAGAGAATGCAAACACGCTGATAAATGTATACCTTGAATGCATTGTAAATTCCTTTAAATAAAAAAAAAAAACATCTGCCAAATGCAGAAATGTAGATGGAAATAATTCTAATATTTCCATCTTTTCCAATGTGACGTCAGGGACTTCCTGTTATATGCTATGCTTTTTCTTACTCTGCTTGCTGGAGAATTACATCATGAGTTTTCAGTTGCACAGACAGGCTTTATTTTCATTTCCAGGAAATACAGAGTGCATTCTCCCTCTAAAGAAGCGACAGCTTGCTTAAAGATGTTTTATGGGTGGCTGGTATGGCGGTATGAATTCAGCATCAAAATAAATACCTCAGAGAAACGCTCTGTGCATACGGAGGAGTGGGCTGTTTTAGAACTAGCGCACAGAATGGGAAACAGTGATCTATCGACGCTTGTTGTGCCTTTGCAGCCTCCTTGGCTTCAAGGCGAGAGTTCTTCACAGGCGCCTGTTGAAGCAATAACATCAACCACGCAGAGTCAGGGAACTGTGCTGGAGTCACTCGGGGAATCGCCTGTTTGGGGGATAATAAGGTTATGAGTGACAGGCTTGCTGAGGAGAAGTTTAAAGTATGAAGCGGCTCCATACAGTTCTTTAACTCTTTGGGCCTGCCTTTGCCCTCTAGAGAGTGATGGATAAAGGGAACACACGGACCCCTGGTACAGGCACTGGGTTCGTTTTTAAAGTGCACCACTTGGTTTGATTACCCTAGAGGTGGAAAAAAAAAAAAAAAAAAAAAACAGAACCCAGCTGGTGTCCTCAGAAACCATATTTGAAAAAATGCCTTAGCCATTGATAAATGGCTACATTCTCTGCAAAATGGATCTGAAATAATCTCACAATTCTGCCTTTCTCACAGTTGCCAGTTTGCCAGTTTCACAACTCGCAATTCAGACTTTTTTTCTCAGAATTGTGGGACATAAACTCGCAGTTGCGAGTTAGAAAGTCCATTTCTGAAGGAAAAAATACTCCTTTCAGAATTGTGAGGTATAAACTCACAATTATAAGAGAAATTCTGAAAAAAAAAGAGTCAGAATTACAGGTTTATATCATGCAATTCTGAGAAAAAACTTTTGCATTTAACTTTTTTATTTTTTATTCAGTGGTGGAAATGGGCTTCCATAAGATTGAATATCACTATAACAAATACATAAATAAATAAATAAATCTATCTATTTCATTTTTATTGATCAGAGTGGTCAAGTACATAGCAATGAAATAAATTGAACACAATTTTAACAAACAAAATAATAATAGTAATAATAATAATAATAATAAATAAATAAATAAACTGAACAAAAATAAACACATTAATGAATAATTACAAAAATAAATAAAAATGTAATGAGACCATTTAAAAAAAAATCAAATTCTCTCTTTCTTAATTTAATTTTCTTTCTTTCTTTCTTTCTTGATTTCTGAAGTCTTCTGTGGCATACTGGAGACATCTATTAACTATATTAACTATAGATAATGTCTAAAAATATTGCATGATTTATTCAGATTTTACGTTATAATTACGGAATATACTGTACTCAGCCTGATTGCCATGCATTAAACCTGAATGTAAAAAGATTAGAATCATTATTCTCTATGGCATGGCACAGAACAACAAAAGGTTCTTCAAAAATTCTACCAGTTGACATATTTCTATTGGTTTACTCTTTCAACTCATATATCGCCCACCCCTGCTGCTAAGCAGCATGTGCAGACACTGCACACAGCCACTGCCAGCACCTGTGTAAATTCATGAATGGTAGTGTTTTCCGATGATGGAGTCCTAGAGGGGCTCTCAGTCTCAACCAGCGCCGACTGAGAAATAGCCTCCGGTGGGGTCAGCCGGGTCAGAGATCTGATGGAAACAGAGCAGAATGTCAAACTGAAGAGAAAACACACCAACCTACAGTCTCACAACGCACTGAAAACTTCTTACTTTCTGCTGTGCTCAGTTAACTCCGCAAAGCAAATGCTTTTCCACACCTCCGTCAGGCAGTTTTAAACATTGCACGACAAACTCAGTTGCACTGGGATAATAGCGTGGCAGGTTACAGTCGGGACGAGTCTGCAGTCAAAGGCAGGGTTTTAAAATAATCAACACAAAGCATGCCCTTGGCACTAACCTTCATTAATGATGTGGTTCATTTGAGTCCTCTGAAAGGAAAGCTCTTGGCCAAGGGAGAGACTGTGAATCCTTGACTAAGAGCGTGCGAGTGAGATGGCTCTTATCAGCCCAGCCGCTCAGGATTGGTTCCTCTTTACACTCTACATTTAGCCAAGGGCATTGAACTACACCGCACAGCATTAGAATCAGGTGATAGGAGGCGCTTGCTCTGGTTCAAGCGTCAGTCCTCACAATATAAGCACAAATGCAGCTGCTACAGCACAGAGCAGGTCTTTGTTTCATCTTTTGAAATATTTAATCAGGTTGGGCATAATTAATGGTGAACACTTGCTTTAGTATCAGCCTCTTTGACTATGTAAATGAATTTGCTGTAACCAGAACAGGCTTTAGCATTTGCTGAGCCTGCAGACATACAGCTATTGTCGTGTTTAACAACTAAGAGGTTTGCAGTACCTGGAGAGAATTCCATGGGTTCATTCCTATGTAATGTAGGGAAGTGTGTGTGTTTGTGTGTGTGTGTGTGTGTGTGTGTGCGTGCGTGCGTGCGTGTGTGTGTGTTTGTGTGTGTGTGTGATGTGTGTACCTGTTTTTATATTCCGGTGGGGACTTAAACCTGAATACACACAGACTCATGGGGACTTGTGTCACAGTGGGGGCCTAAATTGAGGTCCCCACGGGTAAACAAGCTCATAAATCACACAGAATGAAGTTTTTTGAAAATGTAAAAATGCAGAAAGTTTCCTGTAAAGGGTAGGTTTAGGTGTAGGGTTGGTGTAGGGCAATAGAAAATATGGTCTGTACAGTAGAAAAACCATTACGCCTATGAGAGTCCCCACAAGGATAGCAAACTAGATGTATGTGTATGTGTGTGTGTGTGTGTGTGTGATTATATATGTACATATACATTTTTTTTTTTTTCTTTTGAAAAAAATAAATACCTTCATACAGAAGAACACTCACAACCAACACATTGACAATGTTACAGAAGCTTTCTATTTCAAATAAATGCTGTTATTTTTGAACTTTCTATTCATCAAATCATCCTGAAAACTAAAATGTATCATGGTTTCCACAAAAATATTAAGCAGCACAACTGATTTCAACATGGGAAATAAATGTTATTTGAGCAGCATATCAGCATATTAGAATGATTTCTGAAGGATCATGTGACACTGAAGACTGGAGTACACTCTTAAAAATAAAGGTGCTTCACGATGCCATAGAAGAACTTTTTGGTCTAGATGGTTCCATAAAGAACCTTTAACATCTGAAGAACCTTTCTGTTTCACAAAAGGTTCTTTGTTTTGCGAAAGAAGGCTCTTCAGATTATAAAAAGGTAAGAAAGAGAGGGTTCTTTAAAGAACCTTTGACTGAATGGTTCTTTGTGGAACCAAAAATGGTTCTTCTATGGCATCGCTGTGAAGAACCTTTTTAAACACCTTTAGTTTTAAAGGTGTAATGATGCTGAAAATTCAGCTTTGAGATCGCAGAAATAAATGATATTTTACAATACACTCACATAGAAAACAGTTATTTTAAATTGTAATAGCATTTCACAAAATTACTATGTTTTTATGTATTTTTGACCAAATAAACGCAGCCTTGGTGAGCAAAAGAGATTTAAAAACATTACAAAATCTTACCAACCTAAAGCTTTCGGACTGCAGTATATCTTTATAATTTTTAAAAAAAAATGTAACTGATGATAAAATATTACAAAGCTTATAACTGTAATGAGGGTGAGGCTGAGGCTGTGTTAGAATCCATTTGCAGAAGTTTAATGAGGAAACAGTTCAACAATCCAAATCGTGAGGCAGAAATCAGTGTCGTGGTAACAGGCAAAGAAGTCAAAATCACAGTAATCAGTCCAACCGGCAAACAAACAAGAGGGTAATCCAAAAGGCAAAAATCCAGAGAACCAGGCAATAAATCATACACGTAGCAAACAAAACAAGTCAAATGGAAACTCTCGGTAAGGCAGTGGAACTGGCAATACTTCGCAAAGGCCTGTTTGGCCTGGCCATGCTTAAATGGCTGCCAAACAGGAAGTGATCACAGAAGCAGCAGAGGGAGTGGTACCAGTCAGTACTCGGGCGAGGGCTCCTTCTGCTGGCATGGCGTTACAATAACTTTATTTGGTGATGCTTGTGACACAGAAATTATACACTTTTATTATTACACTTTTATTGCTTAACTAATGGAAGGCAGCAGAATCCAGAGTTCTGCTGGTAAGGTGATGGTTAAACTGAAAATCAAGAGTTGTATAGATGAAAGTAACAAAGCTTTGTATTGCAGTCATACAACATCAAATGACGTGCACTTACCCAGACAAAATAGCCCTTTTCTTACCCTTGTTCTGCTGTCAAACAAAAACTAGACTCTGAAGAAGATGGCCATCATCACCATCATTTTGCCTGCTGCCTCTCCTTTCACAAACCTCCCCAATATGCCTCATTTAACTAACTGCCTGGTTCTAAAAATACATCTACACATCTCAGCCTTTTGTGTTTTTTTCATTCCCTGTCTTCTTTTAATTTGATATTTGGGGGATGGAGGGGTCTGTGGGCAGTTGTTTCTCAGCAGCAATAATAGGATGATTAGCTATATATCATCCCAATATGTATGTGTGTGTGTGTGTGTGTGTGTGTGTGTGATGTTACATACAAAAATGTAATACTAGGCAAAAAAACAGCTTTATTTTTCATAAAATATACTATCGAACTATGTCAGTTTCATCAAAAAATTCAAGCAGTAAATATTGTGATGCTCTTTAATGTAGTGTGACAAATCACCTAGTGATTTAGTCTTATCTATCAGAGCAGGATAGTCAGTTGAAATGGGACCACGGCACAGCACTTTCTCTCCAATCAGCTTTCCTCATTTTTACAAGTTATAACAAGAAAAATATGAACATCAGAGGTGATGTTGAAAGATGCAATCCAACTGGCTGACATGTATCATCTCTCATGTAATCGCACAATCAGTGGATCAGCCACTGAAGGATGTCAACGATGTAAACAACTTGTCACCAAATGTTACCTTTACCTCAGGAATGATATCAGTTAATGTGTTCAATTATTTACATATGAATTACTTTATATCCTTTTTTATGAATATTGAATTATTCACTTGACAGTATTGTATTTTTGATCAAGAAGAATGTTTTCAATCACATTTGTTTAATGCTACTGACTCATTTACTTTATTTGCAGTTAATTTCATTCTGTTCTTTGTGACTTAAGTGATAAATGTATGCCATCATGGAATCGATCAGGAGGAGATTTTCAGCGATTACCAACTTAATTCTGCTCTGTACCTGAATGTTAATTCTGCTCTGAATGTTGTCGTCAACAGGCAACCAGGTTAGACACAGGGCCCATGACCGATCTAAAGTATCCAGATAGTAATTTGTTGCCCATTCTCAAAGGGAAAGTGCCCAAGCAACATCACTCAGCAAAATTGCCCAGAAATTTTGCTCAAAAAGTTGCCCTGTGTATCATCACCTTTTTAGAGGTTCTAAAATGAATCTTAAAAATGGTAAAAATCTAACTATACAAACATATTTACAAAAATATGTAAGATATAAAAGATTTGTAAATATTTCACATTTAGCCTAAAAAGTTATAAATAGGTAAGAATGTTCATGTTGTCAGAACATCCATATATCTAGTATCTAGTATCTATCCAAACATTCAAAAAAGCTTGTTTGGTCACTCTATATTTTAAAAATATTAAAATATAGTCCAATTCTCACTATTAACTAATTATCAACTTTTACGACTTTTGCCTAAATAAACTCCTAATTTTCTGCTAATTAATAGTTAGCGAGGTAGTTGTTAAGGAATACGTACTAATAAACAGCCAATATGCTAGTAATATGCATGTTAGTTAATGGTGAGAATTGGTCTATAAAATAAAGTGTTGTCATATGTTTTTGTACATGTAAATGTTACAGTATATACTCATACCTACATATAAACAGCAAGTTGGGCCCTAGCTACTGTAGGAATTTTCTGTATTGATTTTTCACAGGTGTTTTACCCATATTTTCACTTAAGCATTGCATTGTGTTGTGTTTTAGAGTTAAAGGAAATGTCTGTAAACTTAATGAATAAAGTAATGGCAGAAAAGTACATTTTTAACCTTTGTACAGATTTTTTTTCCTCTTACAGCAAATGAAACCAGGCTGTACTTGTGTGTATCGGCCCATTCTATGCATTGATTGTAAACATGCAGTCCTTCTTCGCGTAAAATTTTAATGCATGACAGTAAAGTTTCTAATACTTCTCCCGATGACTGTTGTATAATTTTTGCATCCAAAAATAGAAGAGCTATACAATGCAGCAACTCAGAATTCCATTTATTTACCATATGGATGCAGCACTAATACATAAAAGAAAGCACAATGTTGTACAGTATATCTGTCTATTTAATGTGCATCAGTTCAATCACTTTCAAGATTCAATGACAGTTTGGATACTGCATGGAAACAAGCCAATCAACTTGTTAATGAAACAAAAGACATAGCTGCAAAAGATCCTTGAACTGGATAAAGACTGCAATATCAAAACAATGTTTTTAAATGATTTAAGAGCATGGATGAAATGTGAACTGAGTTTTTACATCGCTAAGAGGAAGAGAGGAAGATAGAAAAGGATTGATTGGGCTCAGTCAAGCCTAAATGTCACATAAGACAGATGCATTTCTCATCCCTCTCTGACCAGCACAGCCTTCAGAGACCATACATGCTTATTATAGATGTTATAGTTGTTTACTGTCAAAAACTGTCAAGAATTCACCAAGTCTAGACAAGAGTCCTTAAAATTGTAACGTCATTCTCAGGTCTAAAGGATGTATGAATGTAGGTTCATCTTGGTTATTTAATTTTGTCTGAGAGACAATTTCAGTAAGTAAATTCAATGTATCATTCCTAATTGCCCTGCTCTCTTCAAACTTGCAATTTTTGCTTGTATTCATACTTGTATTCAGTAAACTGTGGAGACATTTCTTATACAGTTCTGATGCACTCTTTGAAATTTCAAATAAGGTGACAGTAAACCGTTGTCTCTTTAGAACGGTTTTTGAGGACGTCAGAAACCAGAGAGTTATACGGCATTACAAAACCCCGGACTCATTGTAAATTCAATTACTACACCTGTACAAGTCAAAAATGAATTATCTCTTTGAGAAAAATGTAGAAACTACAATCAGTTCTCCAATAATAATCACAACGGTCGAGCCATTTCCCTTCTTGGACCATCCATCATAGTTTGAGGCTGTGCAGACAGACGCCTTACAGCTAAAGCGGTTAGAATAAGATATCACCGCCATGCTGGAGGCTTCTCCTGATGTCACATCGGATGAAATATTAATCTGCAGTTTGTAGCTAATGATAAAGCACTGTGAAGCATGAGGATGGAAATGAGTTAGTCAGCCGATGCTGGCTCTCTCTTCTGCGGCTTAAGAGGATAACCTAAAGCACTAATGAGCTTTAAATCTACATCTCACAAAGTGGCTGAAAAACACTGAAAATTAAATCTCAACATCCCTGAGCCCCACAGATACTTGCCCTGTAGACCTATTACATGTTAGCCAATTACAGAGGAATGTTTTATAGGTACTTTCCGCTTTTTCCAGTCCATCTATCATAGGGCTGTATAACCTGGTTTCCTACACATGTGCCTAATAATTGCATATAATGCTTATTTATCAAATAATTTTGTAATGTTTGATGAGAAACGCCCTAAAATGAAGATAATTCATAGACATTACATGGACCCTTACATGGATGCATTTTCTTCCATAGTTCCACAGTTATTAACATTGTATATCTGGTGATTTTTTTTTTTTTTAATAAATAAATATTTTCAGACCTGATTAATCACAGTACATTAGGACTATTGTTTTGTATTACAAGTTTTCCAAATGTTATTTTTACATATGCAAATGATGCATTATCTTATTAAATGTGCATTAATTTGCATAAATAAATTACCAGAACAAATCTGAAAAAAGCCAGATTCAAAATTCTGGTTTCATTTTGTTGACAAACTTAAAGTTTTTAACTGAGGGAATTTTAAATATCTCTCTTTGTAGCTTCGTAAATAAGAAAAATAATGCCGCCAACAGTCAATCAATCAATCAATCAATCAATTAATCAATCTGTAAGTGAGTAAATTAATGAATGAATGATATATGAACAAACCCCTCTGAAAAAAAAAAAAACTCAAAATATAAAACTGTATACAGTACAACACAGTGCAATACAGTACTTTATATGTTATATTACCTTTGCATTAAATTACAAAATTCTAGTTCTGATGCTGCAGTGGTATTGATAATGCATCATAATCAATGATGCTGTCTGCACTGGATGCTCCGTTTAGTTTCTGACATACTCCACATGTGCTTGAGCTACTCCTGACAACAGGACAAATGTATGAAGGATGGAGGCGATTTTTTCCCAATGTGCACTTCTAACAAAATCCCAGATCACTTCTGAGGATTGTATATTTGTTCAGAATATTTAATTGCGGATTGCTCCGTAAACAGTCGCAAATACACTTTAATGGAAGGATGAAGCAGTGGCAACTCTACTGGGCCTGACAGCAGCTACAGTACATCAAGCATATGGCATATGTATATGACATTTACGCACATGCAACTGACCGCATGTAGTGGCCACAACAACTTTCGGTGCAGCGCAGTGTATTTATATTGAAAATTAAAGAAAATTAAGCACAATATTAAATCTTGAGGAAGTGTCCCACAACACGACAAAGCAATACGAATCACAATACGAATGTGATTCACTTTTACGCTAAAGATTTAAAACTTCTGCAATGTGTTTTAATATAAAACACCAAAATGTTATGTTTACTATAATTAATAATATATAATTTAGTAATGTATTATAATTAGTTATGATCAAAAGTTATTAGAAATATGACAAAGAGTTTGCTACACAGTTTGTTACGGAAACATATAGTATTGATTTTAGCAGAAATCAGCAGTAAGTCATTTTCTATGCAATGGCATTAGCCAGTCTTAACAGTGGCCATGTACTGATAAGTCTTAAAGGAGATGCAGTGTTAAAGGGTAAAAATGAGGGTAGAAAATCATTTTTTGCAAATATATTTTTTTATTATAAGTTTTTAAAAGTGAACCTCAAGGAAATAGCATTTTAACTTAATAAAAAAGGCATGTCATGACCCCTTTCATTCACTTATTCGTGTGTAAGAGCAGTAGAATCATCATCTCTGACAAGAAGGCCGGTAACCTATTCACAGGCATAATTGAACTCGGCCTTTTTGTATTCCTGCAGTGATTTGTAAAATCACTATTGTCTCTTTCCAGGCTGCAGATCTGAGGTTAATACGGTCTAATAGTGGAAGCAGAGAAAATTATTCACCTTAGAGAATATCTGTTAAATTACCGTAATAAGAACAAGTCTGACCACTCCAAGAACAGAGAAAAAAATGAACAGAACATAATCAAATACTATTTTTCTATATATATATTAAAAGAGAACATAATTTGACTGACAGGTAACAGTTACAGCAGCAGACAAAGAACTTAAGGCTAATGACTGCACAAGAAATGTGATTGGGTAATGTAAACCTGTAGAAAGTTTAAATTAGACTCAGATGACACCAGAACAAATCCACCGAAATCTGAAGCGAGATCATTCGTTGAAATTAACGTACTAAGGAATATGTGATAACGTGGGATGTATTTTGCTTTTAGGTGAACACTGTGTACAGAAAATATTTGATCAGTTAATTAACAGTGTAATGAGATTTGATAATGTTATGTTTGCTCATTTGGAAACATGTTTAGCTTGACGTCAAACAGACAGCATGAGCTTGCAGATTTGTTAACATTTTTATGTTTCATGTATAATCTGAAATTGGAGTAATTGCTAGTAAATTTAACAATTAATTACAAAGAAATGGCAAATAACACATCAAGTTAAACATTAAAAATTTTAAAGTAAAAAGACTGAATTTGTATTTTCTTGTAAAACCTACTCCAGTAATCTTTGTTTTATATACAACTGTGAAAAGTATTCTTGGATAATTTAATATGTTTTAACATTTATTTGACATTTAATGGATGAAAATCTTTTGAAGAGCTAAGCTCACCAAGAGATGCAGATAAACTCAAAAGAGCAGTGTATCATTATCTTTTTGGCCAAATATGGAATATTATATCTACAAAATGTATCCTGCTTAAGCAAAATTAACATTCTCACAACATGGCACACTGGATCTTTCCGCATAATAAATTTAAGTGTGTGAAAGGCACTAAATATGCATTACCCATTTACATAAATACTGTATATATAGAATGGAGTGACATACACTAATGAACCATGTGTTCCTCTTTCCAACATTTTGTAATCAACACTGAATGTCCTAGCATAACCTATACATACAACCTACATATCGTGTTCAATTGTGGCTCCTGGTCCAAGAGAATCTGTCATAATGCACCTCTAAACCAAACCCAGTACAGTTAATGACATAAAACTCCTCAGACGGCAGTTTCTTCTCTTCCAGACCCATCTCAGCTCTCCATCATCTCTTCATCTCATTCCTAGAGTGTTCTCCTATGACCACTGGCGGCAGAGACGGTGTCCCCTGTCAAACTGGCATGAGGGCTCATCCAGTCAGCGCTGAGAGAGGAAACAGATGGAGGCAGCAGTCCATCAGCTTGGAGCACAACTCCTTCCCAGAATTCAGCTGCTCCGGCTGTGAGAGGTCCCTGCAATTCCATTAAAACTTTTTATTTGAGCACTTTATTGTTTGGCATTTTATTTGTACCCTGTGCAAAAAAAGGAAATGCTTCTCCTGACATGCATATTGTGCATTCTGGGAAGTTTAAAGGGTTTTGAAATTGGCTAGTGTTTTTACAAGTGAATTGCCAATAATATTATGATCTTCACAACAGCTAAACTGGCAAAAAAGGAACACTTTTAATTCCACATAGCATGTTATAAAAATGTAATCACACTAGTCATTGAACTTTTCACAAGCTGACTTTATCCATACAACAGAAGTAAATGGATACTGGGGTTTTCTAGCTCCAAATGGGATAAATGACATCATAGCAGTATCTATCTATCTATCTATCTATCTATCTATGTGTGATCTATATCTACATATGTGACCATGGACCACAAAACCAGTCATAAGGGTCAATTTTCTGAAATTGAGATTTGTACATCATCTGAAAGCTAAATAAATAAGCTTTCCATTGATGTATGGTTTGTTAGGAT
>JAFVLL020033828.1:0-22058 GCA_021397915.2 Tor tambroides | reverse complement strand
GTTTCCTGAATTATTCATTAAATATAATGACTAAATGTGTGTCTGATTCGTCCAAACGCTACAGCATTCTGTTAGGTCCATAAGGAAATATTAAAGTCAACAGATGAAGAATGTCCTAAATGAGTGTTTAATTGAAATGATCAAAGTCATCACGCTGTGACCTTTGAGTGATGTACTGTCTCATTTCAAGGTGAAAAGCAGTGGAGCCTTTCGAAGTGTTCCCTTCCTCAATGGTTAATGCAGTAAAGATGGGTGGTCCCGGTCTCCACGGGGGCGGGAAAACTATTATTCATCCCCACATGGGGAATGATGGGACGTTATGGAGTGTGAGGGATGATAATAAGAGAGCTGTTCACAGAAGACATCTACAGAACCATGTCTGTGGAGTCCCAAAATGAACATCTGTTCATCTCTTTAACCTTTTGAAAATTGGATCATTTAGAGTATTTAAATTTCATTTAAAATGTAAACCCAATTATCCTGCTTTTATCTTTTCACATTTCTGGTAAGAATGAAGTTAAAAGGCTAATCAGCAAAATACTGCTAGCACAAAACGCCTGCCTAAAAAACTAATCTGTATCGTTCAAACACACACGGGGGGATCCTTACAAGCTCAGCAGCCTTATTTATTACGTGTTAACAGTTTGTGTGAAATTTGCTTCTTAGAATTAGAACAGAATTTGCTTCTTAGTGTTGTACGAGCTAGAAACTTACTTGTTTTATATTTCATCTGCAGGGTTGCCATTCAGAATTAAACTGAGAATGTATGAAGCAAAATTAAAATGAACAATAGAAAAATAAACTTAAAAATAGAATAACAGAACAATAGAATAATAGAACGACAGAAAAATAGAAGGAATGATACACCGATAAACAAAAATGATTGACAGAAAGTTAGATATAATGTCAGACAGAATGACAGACAGACAGAACGATAGATAGAAAGATAGATAGATAAAACAAAAGATAGAAGGATAGACAGAACGATAGATAGATAAAACGACAGACAGATAGAACGACAGATAGATAAAACAAAAGAATGATAGATAAAACGATACAGCGATGGATAGAACAAAGATAGTTAAAACGATAGAACGATAGATAGAACGATAGATAGATAGATAGATAGATAGATAGACAGACAGATAAAATGATAGAAGAATAGATAAAACAATACAACGATAGATAGAACGATAGATAGCTAGATATAATGATAGATAGATAAAACAATAGAACGACAGAGAACGATAGATAGATAGATAAAATGATACATAGAACGAAAGATAAAACGATACATAGAATGATAGATAGATAAATTGATATATAGAAAGATAGATATATACATAGATAGAACGATAGATAGATATATACATAGATAAAATGATAGAACGATGGATAAAACGATACGATATATAGAACGATAGAGCGATTGATAGATAGAATGATAGACAGACAGCTAGATAGAACGATAGTTAGATAGATAGATAGATAGATAGATAGATAGATAGATAGAACGGTAGAGAGATAAAACTATAGAATTATAGTTAGATAAAACGATAGAACGACTGAGAGCGACATAGATAAAAACGATACACAGAATGATAGGTAGATAAAACGATCGATAGAACGACAGAACGATAGATAGATAGATAGATAGATAGATAGATAGATAGATAGCCTGTGTTGTTGCCAAATCAATTCAAATTTTAAACTCATGAAATTTAAATGAAGTCATCATCAAAAATCATGCATAATATTATAAACTGAGCATTAAGTACTTTATATAAATTAGCAGACACTTTTATTTAAAGCAAATTACAAATTAGGAATGTCACAAGCAATTTATTTAGCTATTAAAAACTAACTTTGCACAGATCCATAGTGGATGTTTTTCTTATTTTTCACTCAGCTCACCCACACTCCGGTTTAACAATCTCCAGCGAGGTGATCTTACATCTTTCAGGCTACAGAACTGTACGGCGATCAATAAGCAGATTTTGCATGTGCAAGTAACACTGCAAGACTTGAAACCAAAAGGAAAAAGAAAAACAGGAAGCATCGATACACCTGCAGCGTTTCCAGCATCCCTTGGCTTCCTCATACTTCAAATACCTCTAAACAGTAAGACAACACTCAAACCGCTACATTTCCACCGATATGCTGGTGCCAGAACTGTGAACCGCTCTCAAAACATTTCCACACACTTGAGTCAACGACTTTTCTTGGTGAGGATCTCATACTAACCCCACAATCCCAAACCTTTCCAAACTGGGCATCAATGCTGGCACACCATCAGTAGAAAATAGTCTTTGGAAATCATGTGATCCAATCTTCTACTGCTTTTCACACAAGCAATCTTTCATTTTTCAAAACACAGGCATCAGAATGTGTTTATTTCATTTAACTCTCACTTTATAGCTCATTGCTGAACCTCAGCTGAAAACAGAGAGAGGGCATTCTGCATCTCTGTCAATTTGCAGCCGAATGGAAAGTTGAATCCACTCCCCGGAAAACTGACGTCTCAAATATTCGGACACCTCAGCCACACTTAAAAATGTATGAATGTCACTGCATTATACAACAAAATATCAATCTATTGTGGCTGTTCTCTGTGAAATGGATTTAATGCAGGCCCCCTGTGCTTAAAGAAGACATATTATTAATATTTCAAACAATTAGGCAGCATATCCAACCGAGCAACTGCATAAAGTAGATGAACAAACTAGAACACACTTCTTAAATAAATAAATGTGAAATGCTGTCCTCAAAGAAACCTCATCATCATTTTTTAATAACCAAAGCAGTTTAGAAGTGCATAAGAATCTTAAAACTGTTAAAGCTACTGTATAAGACATTATACAATGATGCCCCACAGTCACTAATACTTATGTTTCTGTTTTGTATATTTCTAAATGTACACAAAAAATTCAGTGTAAATTGTGTCCTCAGCATGCCAATATGAGAGAAAAATGTAATTTCAGAATGTCTTAGTATTTGATTTGTTTCCTTTTTGCTTTAATGACAGCAGCACTGGAGTGAATACGAACAAAACCTGTTTATTTCTGTGTTTAAATTCAAGATTTTCTCTATGGACTCAGACCTGTGGACTCCACGGCCTGTCGTATTCATTACAGGTAAGATATATAATACATGAAGCTCTTAAACCCATGTCTTAAATTAAAATAATAGGTGACCAAAAGCTGAATTGCAAATTCTTTTCCAATTAAAGATGAAATCTCAACAGAATCCACTTGACATACTTACTCGAGACCTTCATTTTTTCCTGATGGTAAATGGCTGAGCTGAAATTTCTTCTGACACAAAAAAGTGAATTACCACATATTTATTAAAGTTATTAAATACAGACTTGCTGAATGATATCTGAAACGAGAAATAATTGAAAAAGATCAGTTAGGTGTCCAACCTAAACATTAGATTTCATATTTTAAAGTAAATTATCAAGGCTACTTTAAATGCCATTTTTTAATTTATTAAAATAGTTTCTGCTGTGTCCCTGGGCTAAATGTGCTCGTAGAATATGTACATGTGTTATTTTTAAAAATTGTGTAAATGAGTCAACCCGTCAAAATAAAAGTTTGGTTTAACTTGAAGAAACCATGACAGAAATATTACTTATTGTAATGATAGTACTACTACTAATAATAATAAAATTATTATTATTAAAATTATTATTAAAATATTATTTTTAAAGGAATATTTGCCAGAAAAATTATTTACCAGAATACTCATGAAAAAAGTACACTTCCATAATGTCTCTGTATTTAATCTCTGTATTTAAAAAATGTATTTAGTCACCACTTGTAATACTAGTGTATGAAAGATGGGTTAAAGTATACTACAAGTGGTAAATAAATACATTTTTTAAATACAGAGGTAATATGTTAAAAGCGCATTTTAGTTCATATTTATGGTGTCCCAAAATAGCACAGTTGAGTACACTTAGATGATCTTAAGAAGTACTAAAGAAACATTTTTAGTATATTAAGTACAAAATTTGTGTGTGAAAATAGAGCACTTTAAGTATGATATGAAAGTGCAGTTTTTTTTCACCTGGGTATATTTAGCAGAAAAATTAAACGGGGGGAAAAAAATAAAAATAAAAAATAAATAAATAATAATAATAATAAATATATATATATATATATATATATATATATATATATAATTAGACATGCTTTTTGTTGAATTAAATTTAATTTAACCATTAAAACAGAGTCTAGAAAAAATGAAAATTGAAACCAACAGTGGACCAAGGCCAACCTTTTCAGGGGGTCTTGGTCTGCCTGTTTGGTGCATACCAAGGTTTGAATGGCAGTGCTCACACTTTTTGAACTGAAGTTAACTGCACTAACAGAGCACCAGAGTTCGTTTTAATCAAACCAAACCTGCCAAGTATAAACATGCCCTAAGAGTGCAGTCAGGGCCACACTAAAATATCATGCCCTTTCCTCACAGGACCTGTGAAAGCCTGTCTGGTTGGTGCTCAGACAACAGTCAAATCAGTAGCAAATCATAAACAAAAAAAAAACACTATAAAAGTTGGTTTACCACTAACATTCTTTACAGACATAATCCAAAACTGACTCATTTATCTGCAACAAACAGCTGTACTGTGCAATTTGCATGTTGTCACCCAGAAACGTCTGCATTAGATATCACCTACTAATAACCTTGTTCCACCCTGTTTCCACCAAATATCTCATAACACATTGTGAAGGTTACCAGGTTGTCGGAGAGGCAGACAGGCTAATAGAGAATTTGCACCATTACAAATTGAGCTTTACGGATGTTGGTCTCATTACAGCCCAGTGGAAGACAGACATTCAGGCCATTAAATGCCTTTAGGTAGAATGTCACCATTTTCCGCAAGTCTTCATTACCAGTCATGCGAATCTGTTCCCATCACAAATTTCTCATGCAGCGATCGTGCCACCCATCTATGTGAGGTTTCTCAAGACAGCATTATTAACGTCGTATGATCTATTTCCACATTAGATATGTCAGTAGTTTGATTTATATAGACAGGTGGCATATTAATACAAATGATTATTAATAATTTACAGCCAATTTGTGTGTGCACTTCTATGTAATTTGCCCCAGATGCCACTCTGTTTACTCCAGTTTTGTTTATGGCTCCATAAAGCTGCGTGAACTTCAAAAGTTATTGAGCTGTGTTTTAAGTTCCTGTGGTTCCTCCTCAATTTTCCACAGGTATCTCCTCTTTTTTTCAAAGGCTTAGAGGTTATCATCAGGTGCTCATACTTCATGCTAGTTTGTTGGTAAAAGCTCTTGAGGGAGAAATGATGATGCCAGGGGCTTTCAGAAGTAGATGTCTCTGGTGGTCTCAGGGGACAGGTAATCAGCCTGGAAGCGATTAGAGGCCTCCAGTGAACAGGGCAGTAGGTGAGAGCAATCATCTGCTAGGTTACAAGCTGCCTGCAAAGTTGTAGAGACCAGCACTGAATCACTTTTACCTGACAGTTATGAGGTTTGGGTAGAGTTATTAATGCTGTAAATAAGACCATTAAACTGCAAGGCAGAACTTTCAGAAGTTCATATCGGTGAAATGAGAAATATAAAACTTTCTGGTTCGTAAATGTAATGAAGGGTCTATATTCTACACTTTTTTCCCCCAAAGTCCACTTACAATGTTAGACAAGGATTCTTTGCAGCAAAAACAGCTGTAATTTAGTTTTGCACTACCATTTTCCACCTTCTGTCTGACCCTGAAAAAAGCTGCTACCTTTCAGTTGGTTGCTGCTGTACCCTTTGAGACTTTTATATTTACAGTATGACTCCTGCTATGATTGGCTAACCTCTGAGCTCAGAGGCTCATCAAGGTAGGTTTAGTTGCTGAATCCTGCTTTGGCATTGATATATGAAGGTAAACACTTGTGTTGCTTAAAGGAATATGCAGCACAAAAATTCATCTGTCCCTTTTTTTTTTAATGATTGGGGCCAATTCACAAATGTTAAAAAACTCAATAGTATAGACAAGACAATATGCATGTTAACTAGGGCTGGGTTTTGACACAAAGTTCACGATTTGCTTCGATTCTCATTCACAAGCTTGTGACTCGACTCAATTACCAGTTCGAATAGGTTCGATTCAATATCGATTATTTTGGATACATATCAGGTACAGTACATGCCAAATTTTCTCAAGGAAAAAGAAAATCTCTCAACTAATGCTGTAAAATATACATCAAAAAGTCAAAAAAAAGTCAAATATACAGTCAAAAAAATTTATTTGTATACAACCACTTAAATTACACTCAAAGTTTTTATAACAATAAAGTTACAATTACATAATATTTCTACTCAATTCAAAAAAACGATTCGTTTTTTTAATATAAACATTTAAATGGTGACTGTCATAAAAACTTAACGGATTTATTCAAACATAAATTAAATATTGAAGAATAGTAAAAATTATAAGGAATATGTTATATGGTGCATACATATATTTAGCAAAATGCCCCTTTCTAAAGTTTATTTTTCTAGCTGACTAACGAGTTTATGGTCACTGAATATGTTTTTTTCTGAGGTAAATATGACGTTGCGTGACATTGTTTACAAGCTGTTATACTGACGTCTTTGCGCGGTTGAAACACTGTTTGAGCGATTACATGAGACAGGATACGGATTTCGGTAAGTTGTACTCTTTCTTTTAACTTACCTCCAGATGTTTATTCATGTTTATTTCATGCTGAAATTGGTATTAAAGCGGAAGCGATGATCAGTTCATGCACACTTTCCGCTACAGCGATCAGTCACTCCACATTTAAGAATCAATATCGTTTCGTAAAAATGAGAATCGATTAAAATCAAGAAATCGATATATTTTTACCCAGCCCTAATGTTAACATGATCACTTACTGACATTTTCTGTGCAAAGTTATATCCATTTTACAATTTTATTGCAATGACATGGCATAAAATGGCTGTTAAAATTATTTAAACAGGTCTACAGCTCAAACAGTACATGTTTTAACATAAAAAGAAAAAGTTTAAGTGTTTTTTTTAATTATGGGCTTTCTTTATATGATTTCTCAATCAGTGGCGTGCACAGGCCTCCGGAGGGGCAGGGGCGAAATGGCGTTACAAGGGCACAATCGCGGACCCGGGGGGTGGGTGTGTGTGGATGGATTGGGCTGGGTGATGGGTTTGGTCCCCCTCGGCTATAGGGGTGGGCGATATGGCAAAAATATCATATCACGATTTTTTTTTTTTTTTTTTAGAAATATCACGATTCATGATTCTTTATCATGTTGGTTTTTCTATTTTGCAAGTTGTTTGAGCATTACAGCCAAACTAATTTCCCTATTATAAAGACAGCCTTTTAAGGTAACAAAATATAAAAAAAGGATGGTCGATATTTAGGCCAAAGTGGGTGAAGATAAAAATCTTTGTCATTATTTTATCTTTGTTATTAAAAAATTAGAACAAAGATACACATTACAAATACACACAATATACAAATAAAATAAAGAGTGTTTTATTTTCAGGTAGGCTACAATAGGTGTATTTAGCAGGAGCTTTCAAGGAATTGAATGAACAAATATAAAATAAAACATTATATAGACTGATTCCTATTAAAGCAACTGTATTAAAGTTTTTCAGTCAAGAGTAGTGAGTGATTTTTTCTCTTTGTGTTTGGTGTTTTATTAACATTAAAGTAATAATTCACCAAAAAATAAAAACAGTGGGTAACGTCATAACTCAGAATAGTGGAACACTTATTAACTATTAACTATGATTTTTCCATCAATACTTCCTAATTTGCTGCTTTTTAATAGTTAGTAAGGTAGTTGTTAAGTTTAGGTGTTGGGTAGGATCAGGGATGTAGAATAAGGTCATGTAGAATAAGGCATTAATATGTGCTTAATTACTACTAATAAATGGCTAATATTATATTAATATGAATGCTAATTAGCAACTAGTTAAGAGACCCTAAAATAAAGTGTTACCAAATAGGGTTATTTTTACACCATCATTTACTCACTCAAAAGTTGTTTTAAACCTCAATAAGTATCATTCTTCTGCTAAACATAAATGCTCTTTTGAAGAACATGGAAAACCAAACAGTTGCTGATCCACAGTGACTTCCATAGTATTTTTTTCCTACTATCAAAGTCAATGTGGATAAGCAACTGTTTGGTTACCCAGATTCTCCAAAATATCTTCTTTTGGTTCAGCACAAGAAAGAAATTAATACAGGTTTGGGACAACATGTGAGTGAGTAAATAATGACAGAAATAAAATTTTAGGGTGAACTATCCCTTTAATTACAGTCGGCAGCATGTTTAGTACTGTCCCTTTAAGACCTGCTCCCATCAAATATACAGGCACGCATCCGTTTCTCTCAGCTGTTTACTTTCATTTTAGACATAACCGAGTCTATACAGAAACCTTGTGTGTTTTGACAATATTAGCACAAAAGATAACTTAGTTCAGTAATCAGGCGCTGTTTGACGGACTTTTTCGTGCGCGCGCTTTGGGTGTATGTGCTCAGAAAAAAGCGCATGTCTGACCAGCGCGCGAATGAAACGTTTAACCGGCAAGGCTTTAAAGCAGATGCTAATAATGTAACGTTACTTTTGTGATTGTGAATAAGTGCAGTGTCCCGTGAGAGTAACTCTACCGCTGAGGTAACACTGATGTGAATGTGTGTCGCGTTGTACAGTAGCCTACATAGAGACGGCGGCGCCAGAACTGCAGCTGATAGAATGTGCGATGTAGCACGATACTACGATATTTCTTCAAAAAAGCAGATCTTGGACACATTTTTATCGTCCATGATCAAAAATCGTCATATCGAACACCCCTACCCTCGGCAGAAATCGCAGACCGAGGGCACCGGACCGCAAGGGCACTTTACCGTCGGACCTCAAAGGGGCAGGGGCTCGAGCCCCCCTGGCCCCCCCCCTTGTGCACGCCACTGTTCTCAATATAATGTTTTCATAAATTGGCCCTATTCAATTAGCCTATTTTGTTAGTGCCCCACCACAACCCTTTTTTAAAGGTACAAAAATATTCCATATTTAAAGTTCAAAAGAACTATAAAAACCATCTTTAAATGCACAGAAGGAAAATATGCAATGCAAATACCAATCAACCAACAACGTATAAAATTTAATCAGCCATTATGTTTAATCTCTCCTGAAATACTGTTATTCAATTCTAATTACATGCACTTCAATGCACCTTATCTCACTTGGATGAACTCCTACTGGGCGTCTATTCTCCAATAATAGCTGTAACTACGTGCCCTGACACATGATTCAGTACATGAGACAGACTTTGAACCCCTGACATTAAACAGAGCCAAGCAAATGGCTACTATTTTAAACTATGTTAACCTTAGCTCCTTGGTATTCAAAGCAAAGAGAACGAACTGTTAATAACATGTTGGGCCATCATTTCCCCACATTTACAAACAACGCAAATGACAAAATGACCCACAAAAATTTGGATGAAACTGAATCTATTTGCTTGATATGAACTGAGAACCTCAAGTAGGCTTTTAACCGAAAGCACCTCCCTCTCATCGACCCCAGGTCTCCATCCAACATGTTCTTAATGATGCCTCCTCTTCCCATTAATTAAATTTTTACTGTGTGGACTTTGTCTCCTCTGTCCCAGTAATTGTGCTCGGGGTCGGAGTTAATCTCCAGAAAATTACCTGCCAGGGACGGACAAGGTGGGAAAAGTCATTATTTCATCTCGTATTATCATTATCCCCAAGACTGGCACGGCCCTGGTCGTCAACGGGCTTCCTCTCCACGTGCGGCAGCACATCGCCATTATGGGCAGCATTTTCTTTAATCATGACTGCACATTACCAGCACTGGGATTAGAATGTGATTTATGACTGCCACCAGAAGAGAGGTTAGAAAATAGACTGGCAAAAGTTACCTTTCATTATGAGGTAGAGCTGATTCGCAAAACCTAAATTGTGAGCTAGAGGTCTAGATATGCTTGCGTGAACTCCATCCCCCACAATAGATCATCAGGTGTGAGTATTTTTCAGCATTGACACATGGGTAAATAAGCTGTAGTATGAATGCAAATGGACCAATGAACTCAACATAAAACCTTCAACAGATCCAAGTCTTAGGATGACACATTTTTAGTATTTGTTAGGGTCTGATAGCATGATTTAAGATGATTTACAAAATTGTGATAAAAATGCAGCTGGGGCTGTCAGTTGAATAAATATGATGATCTAACTGATGATCTGCCAATAAATAAACAGAAATTAACAGTTAAACCACATACTGTCTGTATATTAATGTGTTATGATAATTTGAAAGCAATACATTATTGCTCCAAAGGCAGGGACATTTCTAATTATGGTTGGTTTTATTATTAATTATTAAATGTCACCACACTAAACTGGCAGGCCTAAATGCAACAAATTAATTGATAAATAAATCTTCTTGTGTACTTTATACCATAAAGAGGATTTGCCAAGATCATTTAATGAATGACTACACTGCATTTAATAAATTATCCTGACTGACTTCCAAAACCTGCATTAAAAACATTTCAATATAAATAATAAAAAATAAAGTTTTCTAACTTTTCTCCCTAAGAAATAAGGCCCAAATAGTTTTCTAGATTTTTTAAATGCACACTAATTAGAATGGTTTCACACTTGAATAAATAAGTAGTGTTTTTGACAGTGCTACAATAGCACTAGTGACCTCTACATAAGGACAAAAAAAAAGTTCAAAATTGTTACATTTATTCTAGTTACTCTAACTAAAAATTTACTTTAATTTCTATAAGATACACATATGTACACTGAACAAAAAAAAATGATGTAGAAACAATTTTCGGCCCCACTTTATATTAAGCGGCCTTAATAACTAAGTACTTACATCAAAAAAATAAGTACAATGTACTTACTGTGTTCATACTGTATTGCAAAACACTTTTGCTGTTATTGAGGTAGGATACGGGTAAGGTTAGGGACAGGTTTGGTGGTCTGGGTAGGTTAAGGTGTAAGGGATGGGTCAACAGTGTAATTATAAATGTAATTACAGAAATTAATTACAGATGAAATTACATGCAGGTATTTTTTTTAAATATAAGTACAATGTAAATACATGTATTTACACAATAAATGCATTGTACTAAATTATTAATTTAAATATAAGTACATGGTTGTTAAGGCCACCTAAAATAAAGTGGGACCCAATTTTCTCTCAGAACTTACTAGTAAATTTTAAAAATGGTAAGTAACATTGAATTAAATGTCAGCTTTTAAGTAGAAAGGCTGAAATAGTATTTTCTTGTAAAACGTATTTCAATGTTATATTTACAACTTTGAAAAATATTTTTTTTAATCTAAAAGTTTATACTTGATGAACATCATGCACTTTAAGTAAAATAACTTTCGATCACTATTTCATATTACTAACATATCTGTGTAATAAAAGCCTTATGAATGATAAAGTCTTGCAGTACAGAATAAATATAGTCCACAGTTTATGTACCACGTCTTTTATTCAGCACAGGTGGGCAGTCTCGGCGGAAGTACTGAGACGATGAATTTCTGTGGAAATTCAGTTGTACAGGCAGGATAGAGGCTGGACAGACAATAAGAACCCTCAGAAGACGCTCCTATTCCTCCAGCAAACTCAGAAGCAGCCTCACATCCCTACAGCAAGAGCTTATGGATTGTTCAGGCTGGATGAATAATTTCACCAGAACAATACTTGAGCCTAACATCTAAGTGCAAACTTTAGGTTTGTTAAGAATTCAAAGCTGTTTTTTTGTTGCGGTCATTGTCAAGTGCATGCAATGAAAGCTGAGGGCCCTTCAGAGAGTATTTTGCAAGCTGGGCCCCCCAGGCCCTTCTGAGATGACTATTATAGGTCATCTATTGCTAGGCTGCCACAAATAAGGTCATCTGCAAGTCTTAAAGGTACAGTGGCAAAAATAGCCTGTGTAATTTTAAAAGTCACGCAGAGGGTGGAAAATGGAAAAAAAAAACACTTTTGTGAAAGTAAAATTATTGACTAACATTATAAGTGGATTGCAAGAGGAAAAATTAAAAAAATTAAAATACAATAAAATAAAAGCTGCTCTTAGACTTAGACTTAAACAACTGATTTTAAAATTGAAATTGCGCACAAAATATCTGGATCCTAGTTGTGACTGTAATGTACAATCTGTGCAAATACAAAACCTCCTTGGTGACTAACTCCATTTTGAATTTCATGAGCTGCTGGTGTTGAACAGGGAGAATGAGAGCCTCGGTGATAAAAATGGATTTACATGGACACGCCAATCCTTACACAGTTACAGCTTGTACAATTTCTCCCAGACAACCGCGAGTCTTGGGAACTCACCAGCTTATGGAAGCTCGTACATGCTCAGTCTGAGATTAACTGTCTTTCATATTGTGTGAAGGCTTTACATTGCCTGACATGCTCATTTTTGCCTAAACTACAGCAGCAAGAAATCTAAACTGCAACTAGGGTTATTATTCCATACGAAAACTAAGGACAATATTATACATTTTTAAAATAATCAACTCAAATAAATGAAAAAAGCAACAGTTACTAACTACAATTAAAATAATTAACAAAAATGATCATTTTCATAAATTCAGCTCATCGCATGGCACTAAAAATGAAACTAAAGTTAGGGATGCATTGAAATTTCAGTCGCTAAACTTTTTTATTCAATTTCACACAGCAAATTCAGTTTACCTTTGCATTTTTCTCCATTGCATTTGAATTTGGGTTTGTTTAAAATCAACATTACAATATTAAACTGTCTATTGAGCTTTTGTTTTGAAAAATGGCATCATCTGATGGAAGTTAGTGTCATTTCTTAATTTTTCAAATATTATAACATTAAAAGAATTGATATTATATATCATATATAAATTGATATCATATTATAATATTATAAAATTAAAAGAAGTCATAATTATTCCAAACAATGGGTTTCAGCTGTGAACTAAAATTTATTTCAGTAAATCTTAACTAATATAATAAAAATATGTACATTACATAAAAACTAAACTGAAATGGCCAAACCATAAAAGAAAGATTAAATATAAAGTAAATTTGATTAAATCTAAATAGTATATAACTAAAATGAAAGAAAATGCAAAACAGCAAAAACCTGAAGTGCAACCTGTATTTAAAGGGAAATTTATAAATAAAGGAAAGGCAACACATCCATGTATGTCCAAACGCATTAAATCTCAGTGGTAAACTATTCTAATCATACAAGCAGGAAGCTGTCCATTTCTGCAGGTGCCCACATGAATCAATCAATAAAACGGCGGTATTTAAATAATTATCATGTCCTTGAGAATCTCAGCATCGACAATGAGAGTGCTCATATTGATTATGCAGAATGTTATATTGAGAGACAGGGTTGCAAAGCGTGCTCAGGGCCATGTACGAGCCGGTTCTCTGAGGAGGTACATGATCCGGACGTGGGAGAATTGAACCCAGTGAAATCCTTTAGCTCTCTCCTGCTCAGCATTTCTAATGAATGTAACTTGAGGATTCTCAAGAGCTTCTTGGGCCGGGGGAATTATCTCTATCACTGCTGCCTGACATAGAAGAAAACTGCACTGGCTTTTAATGGTGACTCGAGCATTATCTTCAATTATAAAACGTCAATCATATCCAGAGCCTATACTGCTGGTCAGTACAAGCTTACATAAGCAGCCTTTAAATACACTTGCTGGCTTATTCCCGTTAAACCAGGAACAACAAGCTGAAGTTAAAGAGAAGGTGAACTTTGTGAACTTCAAACATGTTTTTTCCTACATCTTTTCAGGAAGTCTCTGAGCTTTAAACTCAAAATTGTAGCTCGTTATGCCGTATTCAAATGTCAGAAACAGGATCTCACACCCCAGGGCATTGCGTCTAATGGTTCTCTTTCCTGTCTGAGAAAGTTCACTGTACCAAACTTTAAATGGAATCACCTGATGTATTTGCCTGTGTATCCTTCCCTGCCTGTCATTTCAGTTCCTTCCCATGTAAAATAAGAAACTGGTCTGTACTGGAAAGACTGGCCTTGCAGATATGTCCTAAAAAGACAGTTTCCCAAGCTGTATCCGTCACTCTCAATTAAGATTTGCAGCTTCCTAGTAGATGGTAGCAGTGCTAGAGCATGTGGGCAGGAAGTGGGTTGAGAACAGATAAATCAAATAGAACTGAAATCGTGATATGGCTATGTGCGATTATTAAACTGCAAAAGGCTAAGATTAAATACTGTATATAGCAAGTGCTGCAAACTTTACAGTAAGTTGAGACACTCCATTCTGTCTGTATTCTACAATGGGTTGGCATTTGCTAACATTTGCTGTTTAATATAGTACGAAATGTAAAATTATTCTAAGAGGACATCTTACCATGCCCTATATGATTTATGCAATGCAAAAAACATGACCAGAATGTCAGAATTGAGTCATACATTTTGGAAGAATAAATTAGTAGGGCTGTACACTTAATCAAAACACAATATGGATCCAAAAAGTGCATCTGCCATCTCACTGTATGCCACCACATGAACTTCATCTCCACAGCAAAGTGTTGATAATAAAATAAAAACTATTAAAAAAAATGTAAGGAATACCATAGAATTATTCAATGTTTTAATTTTAACAATAAACCTCTACTGTATTGGCCAAAAGGAATTAAGTTTTCATTTGATTAATTTTAAAAGATTAATTAAACTGTTAATGTTTTATGCCCATATTTGATTGCTGTTTTTGATTTGCGTTAAATTGTTAATCCAAAAAATTAAAAGACAGCACAGAATTTCTGAAGAAAAAAAAAAGTTCTTATGGCCCTATTATTGCAAAAATGTTATACTGAAATGTTAATTGATTAATATTTCTTTCAGTGAAATATTAAATTATTAGAGTTTTAGTAATTTAGTTCATTAGACATTTTTTTTTATTATTATTAAAACTTAATTAAACTATTAAAACAGAATCTAGAAAAATTTAAAAAGAAAACACATTTTGGGGAAAAATAAAATAGATTTCAGATGAAATTGTTCTTGTTGTAAAATTGTATATGTTTCATGATTTCAATTATTAGACATGCTTTTTAATACTAAAATTAAAACAGAATCCAGAAAAATTAAAGCAGAAAAAACAAATCAGAGTTTGGGAAAATGAAAGATAGCCTGTGGCAAAATGTTCAACACTGTTGCTTTAGAGTCTTTTTAATCAATTAAATTTAAATAGCAAATTGAAGCAAAAAAAAATTGAGCGAAGAATAAATGCCACAGGAAAATTAAGATATCAGGACAGAAAATATATATTACTCTATATACAACAGAAACAACAAACGTAAGAAAAATACTTCATCTATGTTCAAAACAGGTAAAGTATGCTGCCTAAAAATCCACTTTCAAGTTCAATTTCAATGTTAATACAAGAAGTGGGTTCTTTTTCAATTTGTTCAATTTTTAGTTGGCTGAAATAATTCTAATTTTGGTTCTTGCTGAGAGAAGAAGTGCACACCCTCCTAAAGAGACTATATCCTGTAGTAAAGCATTGGCTAAACATGACTTAATTTTGAAGAAAATAGTAACAATCACTTTTTATGCCTTTTGTCTTTTTAACCTTGATATCTTAGCAGCAGCAATATTGCAATGTCAAAATTATCACAGGATTTGTTTAGCCCTACTGGATACAGTGAGACGGAAACGTGAGTGGGCCAGTGGAAACAGCATTCACCGGCTTTGAACTGCTTTTGACCTCCTTCAGTACAGGTCCACTGCACATGTCACCATCTCCACTCAACATAAACCAATGTAAACCACCAACTCTCTCACTAAAAGCCTTTACAAACTCATCCGATCAATTGTTACGCCGTGCAGAAAACCATTTGAGAATCGCCTCGTTCTGCTTTTGCTGCCAAAGACTTTTCAAGGAGCTTCAACGCTTAGCCACTTCAGTGGGCAGAGTAGAGGAGGACAGGTGATGATACAGCGGATATCACATCTCGAGAAGACACATCCAGAGCAGCTATTACACACTCATGAAACGGGCTGTCAGTAGGTAATATAGAAACCTCAGCATTTTTCTTGTGCAATACACTTATACACTGAAACAATTCCGCATCCTATACATGTGCACGTACAGTTTACTACAGCTAGACGGAAGCAAGCGGCATGTGTTTTATCTCCTGAGCAGAGTTTTGTGAGTTCAACAAGGCATGAATTCAACAAGGTGCTGGAAACATTCCCTGGAGGATTTCATGGAGTTTTTGTCAATTTTTTGGCCACACATGCCTGCTTCCACTTCACTTCATCTCGATGTTTCACTGTTGGAAAGAGACCGAGGGAGTGTGTGGCCCTTTGAGTCTAAACTATAGATGCGTTTCAAAGAAACAGCCTGAGATGATGCTTAAGCACAGGAGACATTTTTCACATTTTCCAAGTCTACTTGCCTTTAGGTGTAAGAATAATATATATATATATATATATATATATATATATATATATATATATATATATTATATATATATATATATATATGCATCTACAATACCATTCACATATTTACAACTGAAAAAGATTAGATCTTAATCTTAAATTTAATACAAGAAGTCAAAATGTTACTTTGCCCCAATTATAGAAGAATTAAAAGAATAATGATATTACCTAAATGTATGATAAATAAAAGTACACCTCAGATAAATAATATTATTGCTTTAAAATGTACTAATATCATTGAGCATCTTGTAAACCTGATCACGTGACAAGCGGGACTCAACAAGTAAAAACAAGAAATACTATTGGAATGAGGTTAATTATTTGTACCAAAACATTAAAATATATATTGACAAAATGACAGCTTAAAAATATTATTTCAACTTGATAATAATGAAATAGTTTGTCATCCAGGATAACCTTTAACCAGCAAACTGCAGACAAAATTAAATAAAAGGCATCTACATTTAAAACTTTTCTAATAAAACTTTGGACATCAAAACCCAAAAAAGACTGGATATCCAAAAAAAAAAAAAAATCTCTTCCATGCCACAAAAAAAAAAAAAAAAAAAAAAAAAAAAATTTGACAACAGGACAACGGAAAACGATGTTGTTTTTTGGTGTTTTTTTTTTTTTTGGTTGTTTTTTAATTATTCATAATTTTTAATAAAAAGATACAATCTTTCTACAGTTGACTTATGGTCAGCAGTATATATAGTTTGCCTATTTGCATGCACAAACTATAACTGAAATAAATATTTTTTCAAAAAACTTTTTTTTTTTTAGCTAAAATATCCAATGCTAAAAAAAATTATAAAAATTATTAAAAACTACATTGACGTAAAAATTACAAATACTAAAACTTTTAATAAAATTAAAACAGAAAAGTAAATAAAAGCTAATTAAAAATATTATTCAAAATTATATCTCCTCAATATACTAAAATAACACTGCTCAGCAAATTCTGAATAAGGGTTTTGCCTGCCACTTTACTGTGAGAGAATAGAGAGTTTTACAGTAGCCCTCGGTCTCCCCTACATGCCATATTATCCAACTACATGTGTTCATTTCATAACGACCATAAAGGATCCAGTAGAATCCACGATGGTATTTCTCTTACAACGTTACTTGATAGTTAGCACACATCTATTGCCTATCCCTGTCAACTCACAGAACACTAATTTAAAGGACAGCCAACATGGAGCTGGCTAGCGTTCAGTGTCTCGCTAAAGGGCATAACTGTGATTGGAGAAGAGGATCCTCAGTTACTCTCCAGTCTCTGGGTCATTCCTACTTAGGATCAAACCTACAGCCACTGACTTGAATTCAAAACAGTTGGGCTCCACCACATGGATACAGCTGGTAACCTCTTAATTTTGTGGACGAAATGGCCTAACTAGTCACATAAGAAATAGCAAAGGAGGGTTCAGATTTCATCTTTTTAACATCGTTTTTACCAAGCAAAACTTCAGTAAATTAGTACAATTAGGATACCTCAGAAATAGTATCATAACTCTACATGTCCAAAATACACATATGCCTTTCAGAAGTTAGAAGTAATCAGTCATCAGCTCTGACAATACAATATTTTTCGACAGAAATCCAAGCATATAAACAAAACCTCACCATAATTGTCCCGTTGAAACTGTTGGGGTGCTGTAAACTGATGTATTCCATGAATCCATTTCAGGAGATTTGGTTTATTTTCCAAGATAAATATCCATGGACGCTATTCCTTGTTTTACTTAATAGAGATTGCGGTCTTTAGGGTTACTTTGCAACGTCTTATTTTCTGTACGTTTTGATTCATCTAATGACTCGAATCTTTTGTGAATCGTTATTGGTGAGTCGGAATTTTTTAGATTCCAATAAGTGAGTCATTGAAACCGATTCGTTAATAAACAGTGGTTCAGAACTGAAATTAATCCTTTATCTTTCATAAAAACTGCGTTTCTGTAAACTTATTAAGAGACTCCACAAGAAGTGTTCAAGCAAAGTAATCTTTTTTTACCTCACAAATTACAAGCAGATAATTTCTCCTCCATTCCTTTCATCTTCCAAGGGCTTGACATAATTTATCAACAAAGAAGAAAAATGACGTGTACTAACGAAACTTAATTCTAAAAGGTTAGTTTTACGAATACGAACTGAATGAACGAACTATGCCTGATTTGTTCAGCTCAGTCATGAAAATGATTCATTATTTAGTTCGTTTATACCCGAACCGAGTCTCTTCATCACCGACTCGTTCATTGAAGGGGGCGTGGTCTTCAGTATGTAGAACCAATAAAAAGCGCTTTCACAGCCCACACTCAAATTTTATTGGTCATTAATTACTCAGTCTTTAACGCGGGAAAGCAAGTCTTGCCTCTAAAAACAGAGGGCTTCAGAAAAGAGTCAGTTCATGGGAGTGAACCAGAATGATTTTTTTTACAGATGCAAATGTCCATCACGAGTGCAAAATATACTGAGTGCAAATGATTTGAAATAGCATACTACCATAATACTCATACTATTTACTCTTACATCTTTCTTTGTATTTCACCCATATTCAAACCATTGATGCAGTTGCCAACAGAATCAATTCGTCAGCCAAGATACAAACCTCTGGGCAAGTCACATGGTCAGGTCAAGCAGTGGATACTTTATGAGTACAGATTAGATTAGAAATTACATAAACTGTTTGTTTTATTAAGAGAATTGTAATCCCATGAAGATGTTTACATATTTCTATATATGTAAAATAATTTATATGGTCATTCTTCAGTATAACTGCTCATTTTGCACAGCCTTTATTAATATGCCTAAAAGGAAATACAGCTACATTTTTCTGCAGTATTACATATGAGGTTGCATACACAACAATTCTACTGATATTCTACTGAACTCTGATAACAACAGAACTGGTGGTTTTGAGAAATGCTTCCCCCTGGTTTTATAAACTCGTACATGTACACAAATTGTTTTGTGTACATTTGCATCTCAAAAAATTAGAATATAATGAAAAAAAATTCTTTTTTTGTAACTTATTTCAAAAAGTGAAAATTTAATATATTATAGATTCATTACATGTAAAGTAAAACATTTCAAAAGAATTTTTGTTTTAATTTTGATGATTACATCACATGACTTACAGCTCATGAAAGTCAAAAATCCAGTATCTCAAAATATTGGAATATTTCCTAAGATCAATCAAAAAAAGGATTTGCAAAACAGAAAAGTTCAAGTTCTAAAGGAAAACGCCACCGTTTTTCCATTTTCCAATATGTTCTTCCCTCAACTTAGACGAGTTGATACATACCTCTCCCGTCTCAGTGCGTGCACTTAATCGCTCTAGCGCGCGGCGCCGCGATGCTAGCGTTTAGCTTAGCACCATTCATTCCATAGGATCCAAACAGGGATGAATTTAGAAGCCACCAAACACTTCCATGTTTTCCCTATTTAAAGACGGTTACATGAGTAGTTACACGAGTAAGTATGGTGACACAAAATAAAACGTGGCGATTTTCTAAGCGGATAAAAAATGATAACTATAATGTATGGCGGAAGAGCACTTCGCAGCACTTCGACCTCGGCGCAGTAATATCATCACTCCTGAAAACACGTTGGTTCTATTGACGGAGGGGGAGTTTTCAGGAGTTTTTCACCATACTTACTCGTGTAACTACGTGTAAACTACTGTAAATAAGTTACAAAAAAAATGAACTTTTTCACGATATTCAAATTTTTTGAGATGCACCTGTATTTATATTTACATATTTACATATATACATTGTTACCAGGAGTGGGTTTTGGAATTTGATCTTAAGTCCACCACTCAGCCATCCTGAAGGGAACAGTGTGCTTTTACTGTAACAGACCCTCAAATTTGCACCTTCCCCTCATATGCTGCAATTTTAAACGCACAATTTGTGCTTAAAACTTAAAGGACAAACATAACTTTGTTATCAGAAGTGAGGTTCAAAGACATGCACTTACAGGATCTTAGGTCCAATGTCTCAACCATCTTTAGCCACTTTACACCTACAACTCCTATTTTTAAATGCTTAACAGGCACACAAATGTCAAATTGAAAGCCTCAATTTAATTACCCAGAGTGGGATTTGAACCTAAGAGGACATTTGCCCATTGGAAGTCCAACGCCTTAACCACTCAGCCATCCTGGTTGAACTGAGGTGTGCTTACTGTAACAGACCCTCAACTTTGTACCTGCCCCTCACATGCTACAATTTTAAATGCTCAATTTGTGCTTAAATATCAAATGACAATGATCATTTTGTTACCAGGAACCCACGAGGACATGCATCTATTGGATAAGTCCAACGCCTTAACCACTCGGCCACCCTGGTTGGGACAACAACCTGTTACTGTAGCATATTTGCACCTATTTATATGCTGTAATTTAAAATTCTTAATTTGTGCTTAAACTTCAAAAGAAAGGATCCATTTAATTACCAGGAGTGGGGTTTGAACTCACAAGGACATTTGTTCATGGGAGTTTAAGCCCAACACCTTCACCACTCAGCCATTCCAGCTGCTTTCATGAATTCGTAGAGTCAGAAATTTATTTTTAGAGATATAAATTGCTATTTTGCTTCCAGGAGTGGGGTTTGAATCCACAAGGACAACTTAACATCAGTACCTTTTAGAAATATAGCTTTTTGCTTCACTATTTATTGATCCATTCAGATTGACCCATTCAGATGTGGGATTCAACCTCTTTAATTAGGTTACTGGTTAGTAGTTGTTTGTGAAGTAAGCCATAGTCTATGAAGGCTACCTGTCATGACAGTTTTATTCTGTCTTCCTCTTAGAAGATTAACACAGCGGTTTTTAAAAGTAGCACTTTGAATTTCAGCAAATATTAGCGTTTCTCCTAAGATCCATTAACTATTCTTTCATTCGTGAAAAACAACCCTCATTTGGCTAATTAGGCTGATGATTAAAGTTGGATCAAAGCTAGATGGAGGCCTCACATAAAAGCAAACCTTGACCAGCTGTGAATAAAAGCACAATGACTTTATGTTAAACCATTATGACAGTTATTAGTTTGTTAACAAGCTAATGAACTCTGCTACTCTGATATTTATCAGATGATTTATGTGATTAAAAGTCACGTTCACATGTCTGTGTGACTGTGTGGGTACGAAATTCACACCTCTAACTTCGAAAAATACTATTTTTTCTGCATATTCAAGGTAATATGGCCATACAATATTATAAAAATTATTTTAAGTAAATTCAGCTTAAAATATTATTGGACAAACTTACATATTTGCACAAAATTGAGTATTATTTTAAAAGAAATGGCACTAGTTTTCATATTAAAGAAGTTTATTTCACATGCAGATCACTTTTCTCATTTATACCGCACAAGAATATTTTGGACGGCCTAAAATAAATTAGGAGAGAAATGTCCTGTCATTTTGTACATACTCAGATAGCGGCTGCACGGTTTTGACTGGAAGGGATTAGATTTGATTCCTGTGAATTAAACTGTCCATCGGTCAATTACATGATACTGGCTGTTTGCTGACCTTCTTATCTTA
>JAFVLL020033827.1:0-42498 GCA_021397915.2 Tor tambroides | reverse complement strand
GTTTTTGGCCAGAGGTTTGCTTTCATGTCAGTGTAACAAAGAGCAGTCGCCCTCGTCCCCATACATTTAAGACTAACATACTGACAGCAATTTGTACAGGCACTGCACTCGGTCCAACATGTGCTCTGCACAATGAGAACAATGAGGCGAGCGGCTATTGGAGGAAATTGAACACAGAGCTAAAGACGAATGCTTGCTTATGATTGGCACAACAGAGGGTGTGGTGAAGCAATGGAGGGATGTTAATTAAATAGAGGAGGAGAGACTCTGTGTGTGCGTAAGGAAAACCGTGTGCGTTTGCGTGAAGCTAATTAGATTTTGCATGGTTTAATGCAGGACCACAAATTACGCATTTAAAAACCTGTCTGCCAATTGCCAGTGAGGCAAGCCGCCATTCTTTTTTTTTTTCATATAGCTCATAACTCCCAAAATATGTAACCCGGAATATGAGTTCATACTTATATAACAGGTGCCAGGGTGGGGAGGAACTTCCAACAGCGATATCCTGAGTGCGCGTAGCGAGACTTGATGCGGCTGGGACGTTGGTAATGAGCGTGGAGACTGGCTCCAGAGGGTGGCACTTGTACTGTCCCCATTTCCTCTTCTCTCTGAGCCCAAATGAGGGGGCCGGCCAGGCTTAGCAGCAGCATTGGCTACCGCCGCAGCCCCCGGCTCTAATTAACCTCCGGGGGATTGGAGCGGAGGTCCGCCCGGTGGTGAAGAAACTCTAGGCCACGATATGTTCCCGAGACTGCAATGCGCACTGGGACGATGCTCAGTCAGCCATGCGAATCTTTAGAAAACGGAGAGAGAGCAAAAAGGAAGGAAACGGCAGGGCGCCAGTATCCACAGAAGGTAGAACAGACCATTAAGGGTTTAAAAATGAAGCAGAGAGTCGATGGAGCCAAGTAAGATGGACAGAGAGGGAGAAAGAAGCGGGAAATGTTCAGGGATTCAGGTAGAGGGGAAGCAAGATTTTGGCAGCTGCTTTGCGCTCTGTTTCAAAGCCTGACTGGCTGCTGGTGTTGTCCAGTTCATGGAGGACTCATTCGGAGAAGGTTATAGGAGTTTGATGCTACCGCCAAGGCTCAACAGACAGCTGGACAGTGGTGCAATCTGCATCGAAACCTTAAAAACAGGTTAGACTGGGCCAGAACGACTCGAGTATGGCATTCCAGCAACTTTGAATCATAAAATAACAAATTATTGGCAGTTTATTTGTAAATTCAATCCATTTCCAGCATGTTCTAGATCAGGATGCACATTCGGTCTCGATTTAGACAGTTGAGTTGCATTAAATGGATAATTCGCCACAAAAAAAAAGAAAATTCTGTGATCATTTACTCACCTTCATGTCGTTCCAAACCCATGAGACTTTGGTTAATCTTTAAAACATTTTGAAATGAGAATATGTTTAATGAAACCTGTGAGGTTTCCGTCCATCCACTGAAAGTCCAGGTTACCATTTAGATCCAAATTTAGAAGATCCAAAAAGGAGATCCATGATGTGCTCTATGTATTTGTGTTCATATGTGAATAATAAAAAAGTTTTTCATCATATAAAGCATTCATACTTTTCAAAAAAGTGCTTGTTTCATATGGAATTATTTAACGACACCTCATGAACTTTCTGGATCTTCTAAGTTTCGGTTCCCTGGACTTTCAATGGAAGGACCCAAACCACTCAAGTTCCACTAAAAATATCTTATAATTTGTGCTTCAAAGTCTTATGGGTTTGAAACAACAAAAGGATGAGTAAATAATGACAGAGCTTTCCTTTTTAGATGAACAACTCCTTTAAGTAGACCCAGGTAGAGTCTATAAATTTCCCCAATATTTTGTTTCTCTACCTCCAAAATCCCAGTTGAACTCCTGCTTAGGAGAAAGAAACGCCAGCATGTTCTGTCCACACACCAGACGTTCCTCGTGTGCGTATGCACGTTCTATGTGGCTGAACTGAATCGGACCAAAGTTAGCAGTCCTCACGCAGGACACGCAAAGCTTATTTATATTCTAAATGAAGACTGACTGCAGACACAAACACGTAACCCATGCATGCCACATGAATGTTCGCCACTGGCAAGGCGAGGCAGCGCTGGCATGGATCTGGATGGTTGGCATGGCTCTATGTGCTGGTGTGGTGATGTGCTGTGACAGGCCGGCTTTTTGCTGGTTCCTGAGCTCTGTGAAGGAGGCTTTTTAATGGGAGCGATACTGTCCGCCAAGCAAAAGCCATTACAGCCCGGCCTGAGAGATGCTAGCCTTGCGTGGATGTGCATACAGCTCTGTGTAAACACTGGGAAGGATGTTTGAACAGGAGGATGAGGAAGTGGACATTTCCACAATGAAAAGATGGCTGTAGGGTTTGGCTAGCGTCATGCTGAAGTTACCGCACACATTTCGCTTCAGGTAACAGATCACAGGAACACAGGACCTCTTTAGAAACATTGCTAGGAACATTTGCAGCAAACATGACAGTTTATCATACTTCAAAAGTTATCTGGATGTGGACAATGAAAGCAGAAGTCTCAATACTGCCAATGCTGGCTGCCCTAAGCTGAAACTTTTTGTCAAATGGATTGGTAATTGTTTTCAAACATCTCATTAAACTGAAATTTTTAAGAAACCAAACCAAAACAAAACAACAAAAAACAAAGATAAATAAAAGATAATAAATATTATAAAATAAAGGTAAAAGAAATAAAATTTAAAGAAATAAAATAATAATAAAATAAAAAACTACTCTAGTTAATAAACTACTTCTCTCTGAACTCAAAGGACAAGGCACAAGGTATTAAATAAAATTGATCCGAAGGTAAAAAAAAAAAAAAAATGGCATGTGAACAATACGTATGTAGAGTCTGAAAGAGAGAGAAAACTGAAAGAGAGAGTAAGTGCATATTAATGATCTTTGAGCTTCATCTCACCTGTGTTTGGTGTTTCTCACCTGTTTCTCTGCATTTGCACGGGCAGATTCCTCTTGTGCCAGCACCATTTCTCTCTCGGCCGTGATCTGTACGCTCTCACGCAAGGCCTCCTCCAGCTCCTCGATGCGCTCGTCCTTCTGCCGCAGAGAATCCTAGTGAAAAAAAGATTTTAGTATTTTAGTAAACATGCAACAAGACACTATAAGGTCAGGAACAGTTCAATACCTAGATTTAACTGCTTTTTAACTGAAATTGACTTGTAAAACAATTTCTGACTGTAAAATCTAATTTGATAAGCTGTGGTCAAAGATTGTACACAGTAAGTACGCAGCCCTTATTAGAACATCAAAACTGACAGCTAATAACTAACAAGTGTAGCAGCAGGTAGCTCTGAGAAAGCAAGTTGCAGTCAGTTCACAGCATGTGAGGTATAAACATTATGAATTCTTGGACTGCGGTAAGTGAGGGCAACCCAAGCTGTCCATCTCATCAACGTGACTCATCTACAGTCTGCTCCTATGATGACTCAGCGCAGATCTACGACTCGACCGTCAAGAGTGAAATCATACTACTTCAAGTATCCACTCTTGAGAGAGTCAAGGTCAAAACCTAGTTATCATGAACGTCTGCGACTGATTGTATCAGGAATTGGAAAAACAGAGGGAAAATGATGGAAACCAAGAGAGAAAAAAATCAGATTGAAAGTGTGCTATAGAGCGAAAGAACGCAATGGTTAGAGACTCAAATGAATAGGCATTGTGGGATACGTGGAGAAATGCCAGAGCAGTACTGAATATGGGAACAGTCTTGAGTTCATTACGCTGCTCCATTTCAAGGAACATTCACATTTCATTTTCCCCCCACATTTCAAAATCGGCTACAAAAGTCCTGACTCGTTTGGCAGGCCTGAGGCACTTAGTGCAGACCTCTACAAACATGCACTCTGACGTACACAACCGAGCAAACAGACGCTACACACACATACACACAAACTGCCATTCATACAAATGGAGCTCTACAGTGGTAATGGCCTCCATGCTGAGAAACTGCCTTCCAGCTAAAAGCATCAGCCTTCAATATGAAGACAGAGGCCTGATGCACACAATCCCAGACGCCGATGATCACAGCGAACATTTTCATCTGGAATCCCACACCACAAATTCCTGCTAAAAGAGGCAATGTGAAGGTACACAAATAACCAGATGCATCTGCCGCTCTGCTGCAGACAATCCTGAGAGAAAAATCAACAGCTTTTAAGCTGTTTATGAAGATGCTAGCATGCAAAACTGACCGTGACAGTGACTTAACATTTTAATTTTACATTTATGCACTTGGCAGACATTGTTTTGTTTTTTATCTAAAGCAACTTCCTTTCATAGGATTCTTTTTTTTTTTTTCAAGCATTTGCTGGTAATTTGAACCCTTGACCTTGGCATCATTCATTTTAAAGCTACAGAAATGTACATTATACCTGAGGAATGTATAACTGATACAGAATTAATTTGTTGATAACGCTTTGTTCTTAAAAACTCTAAAATTCAGAGCATCTTGAGATAAAAGCCAAGACGTTACAGTGATAATGTAAGAAATAAAGTTATAATCAGTTTGCAAAGATGTTAAAATGGAAAACCTGGCTGTGAAGGATTTTTTTTTTTTAAATTGATTTTAAATTGATTTTTTTTATGTATTTGCCAGAGTAACATATGTTCAAGGTATACTTTTTACCTTTTTAAAAAAAATCAAGGCATTAATCATTTTCTGGGATATAATTGGGAAAAATATGACAACAAAAAAAATCTTTCGCATTTGCAACAATAGTAACATGCCATTTTTTAATGAACCATTATATTTTATTTTGAATTTATGCATTTATAATATATATTTATGCGTTCTTGATTTTTGATAAAAGTGTCTGTCAAATGCACATACATACACACACACATACATATACATATATACACATACATATATATATATATATATATATATGCATTTGACAGACACCTATCAAAAATATATACATAAGCACACACTTTTATCAAAAGCAACTTCGATACAAGATATACTTTTTCCTTTTTCCTATTATCATTATTATTATTTACTTATTGGCATTCTGTGGGCTATAATTGGGCATTATTGACACAAGATCAATAATCAAATCTTCAAGATGTAATTGTAAGACTGATCATTTTGTCTCTAAAATTCCTTCCAACTACATGCATCAACTTTCAATATCAAGAGGCCTGATGCACACAATCCCAGACACCATTTTCATCATTTTCATCTGGAATCCCACACCACAAATTCCTGCAACAAGAGGCAATGTAGATAACCAGATGCATCTGTTGAATCGGTAGGATTTTTCTGTAACCAAGGTCAGCAATTACAGGAAGTTCAGGACATGAGGAGGGTGACGGGGGTACAGATCACAGCGTGTGGAATAAAGGCTCTCTCTTCGATCTTATTTTGACCATATTTAGCTTGCACTTTCCTCTCGCAGGCAGACCGCAATCACTTTGGTTTGATTTAAAGCGACAGTAATCCTTTTTGCTCGGTCAATATCTCATTACGTTAATGCTTTTGGTGCCAAAACCACACAGATGATAGAAGGAGACACCTCAAGGAAGCCACAAATCAAAGCCACATGCTGTACCGTAGGGACCGACCGGGTTCGGGTGGGGCTCGCTAAGGAATCTGCCCAGCTCTCCGCAGCTCGCACATCCAATTAGGAGATGAGCAGGACGAGCCTGAAGAACAAAAGCTCAGCTCGCACAGTTGGGGCAGAATGACTTGCAGCTGTCTGACATGCTCACACACACACAAATAATTGACCCAGGGTGTCCTAATTCAACACGAACCTGTTTCGTTCCCATCTGCGGCTTCTTTTTGGAAGGAGCGGGACTGAAAACTGTGTTCTCAGTGTCGCTGCACTGTCCCAGGACTCAAGCGGTTTCAGCAGTTCATTAGGGTGAGGAGTTTAGGTCATAGTAAGACATTATTTAAAATAATTCAGGATGACCTCAGCTAAACGTCTAAGAAAAGACACAGCCAAAGTGGAGGGTTTGGTAGCAGATGTCCCTTAAAGCAGTCGTTTTTCCCAGCGGGAGGATTCTTCTGTACCGTTTTGGGTGCGAGAGCGAGGAATCACAAATGTTTATGAAAGAACCGGAAAGAGCAGCAGGTGTCCATCCTTCCTGGCTGGGGAAAGCGTAAAAGACGGCCAAAAGCATGGTAACATCAAACAACCTACACCAACAAACAGGCCCAATAAAAAAGACCTTGGAAGTCTATTAAAGAAATGAGAACATGCGGATGTGATTCCCCCTAACCCCACCATCTGATCCCGAGCTCCCGATCCTGGATATGGTTTGAGTTGAAAAGCACGGATACTGGCGAAATGCTCTGCCAGACTGGACCGCATTTGGTTTTGACTCTTTGGAGAGTCAAGAGACACAACAAAGCCAATGTGAATGAGTTCATCGGACGTTCAGCAAATCCACAGTTGTTTAAAACGGTAGAACAGCCATCGTACTACGGAGAAAATTTGAGAGGAAGTAGCTGAAAGTGGGCCACAAACTAGAGTGTTGTTAATTTGTGAACGCAATCAATAACAAGAAGGCCAGGAGAGGAGGGAATTAGAGTGAGTGACAAGCAGAAAGAAATCTAAGCTTCCATGACGAGCTCAAAACAGGGCTTTGAAACGCTCCCAAGAGAGCTGGATATCAAGCCTCTGGGTGCTGTGGTTACTGCAGATCTAAGCGCTATGAACACTGTTTACTTCATTTCTATAACCTCCTGTGATGTGGTTCTTTGAAGCGAGCCCTTTCCGGCATCTTCCAACTCTTTCTATATCTTTCTTTCAACCCCTCTCTCTCTCCCATCTTACACGGCTTTCTGCATGTTCTACATCAAGATTATGGCTTGATGTTGGGGGAGTGGGGTAAGACGTGTCATGTTGTAAATCTAGCAAACGGTATATGATTATTTTTTATAGAAAAAGTCCATCCTATTCTGCCTATGCCTGAGAAAAGTGACAAGCAGTTTTCAATGCTAAAAATGTTAAAATTCATTTTTTCACATGGCAGAACTTAATAAATATTAGTGCTGTCAAACGATTAATTGCGATTAATCGCATCCAAAATAAAAGCTTTTGTTTACATAATATATGTGTGTGCTGTGTATATTTATTATGTATATATATATATATATATATATATATATATATAAATACAAACACATACATGTATATATTTAAGAAAAATATGTTATGCTTATGTATTAAATATATTTATATATAATTTAAAATATAAGAATATAAATATATAAATGTATATGCATGTAAATATTTCCCAAATATATGCTGTATGTGAGTGTATGTATATATACATAATAAATATACACAGTACACACACATATATTATGTAAAAAAACTTATTTTGAATGCGATTAATCGCGATTAATCGTTTGACAGCACTAATAAATATGTAATATATGTTGGTGAATTGCCAATATAACTATGTAAATTATTTACTAAAGATTAGCCACAAACTAAAGATATATTTTAATAATTTATGTAATATGCATTATATGTTATAAACATCATACATTATCTATAATTAAACATTTCTCTGATGAAAAATATCCTGAAATATACATCTGTATATATTTTATAATATTTTATATATTAGAAAAAACATTTCAAAATATCCATATGAAGAAAAATGCATAGGAACTGCATTATGCATTAGTACTGTAAAAAAAAAATTCCCCCTTTCATGTACTTATTTTTATTTTGAAATTAAAAAATGTCATGTATTCCACATTGATTAAACCCATGATGTTACTTTTCTGATATATATCATATTTCTATAGTTATATGTTATACCTTATAAGATGTTTCTGCATTTCTGGATGATAGAAGACCAGTGCTGTTATCGTTAACTAAATCTATAACTGGTCTGTTTTGCTAATTAAAAGGCTAAAATAAACTTATTTCAGTTAATATTGCCCTCTAATATTTTAAGTTGAAGTAATAACACTACTACAACAACAAAAAAAGAAAAGAAAAAGGAATGAAAATAAATTATCGCTAAATAGAAAAAAAACTATGCCATAAAAAAATATTAAAATGAAATTGAAAAAAGAAAATATAAAAATAAAAGCCAAATTTAAAATATTTATAAAAACTATAATGCTATTAGAAAATAACACTGAAATATAATATTAGTGTCATTTCCCATTATAAGTAAAAAGTGACACAGCTAACCCTATGCTTATGCTTCACAGTACAAGCATAAACACCCATTATGCGGAGTACAAAAACAAAAAAAAGATGAGCATGAGAAAAAATATTGGCCAGGTGTGTTAGACCTTCAGGTCTCTCCACCCTCCGCCTGTGGTGGTGGGAAGCTGACCTTTAATTCACAGTCCTGTGATCACTGCTCTACCGTGCATTGAACGATAGCGGGTGTCTGGGCACAACGTGTCATAAAACAGGCTCCCCAAAGCATAAAGTCATTATCATCAAAGTATCTCTGCGGGGAAATTCTGCCCTCAGCAGGGAAGCCACTGGGGCAGTTTCAAAGCCACTAGTTTATGCACATGACAGTGGACCCAAAAAACAAAAAACACAAGAATGAGAGCAAGAACGTCCCACACAGCCGAAGGCTAAACACTTAGCATAAGGAGGAGGAGAAAGACTTGAGATGTAGCAGAACAAAGATGGGTGTAAACAACAAGGCTCTGTTCTGATTGAAGGGGTGGAGGGCCTGCATATGGGGCTGATGGGTATCAGATGGTGCAGCTCTGCGAAGGCAAAGGCTTTATTTAAGCAAGTCAGCACACTTGGCGGCCATTTTGGATCTGGGTAACACTCTCGGGCAGTTGTTTTCTAGTCATGCAAGCTCAGCTCCTATCTATTTGCATGAGAAGAGAGTGAAATACACCAAAGTATTTGCCAACTTGTGTTGCAATAACACACTGCAAAAAACCTATTCTTAATGAGTATTTTCATCTAGTTTTCAAGTTAAAAGATGTAAAAATGCTTGAAACAAGAAATTAAGCAACACTGCATTAAACACGTAAACTGTTTTTTTTGTTTTTTTTAGAGAGAGAATGCATCTTTAATACAAACATATTTTGTCTTACTGCACACTTTTTTTTTTTTTTACATTCACTAGATTCAAGATACAATCAATGCTACCAGAAATGTATTGTGAAAAATAAAAAAAAACCACCTATTAAAAAGTCATTTTTGCAGTGCATGTCAATTTGAGAGGAAAAAAAGTGGATAATAAATTTAGGGTGTTTAGCTCCAGCCAGGCTATTTTTCTGTATCATCCCTCTCATGTGGATTCGCGTTCCGTAGCAAACGATCAGGTGATGTCCTTGCCAAAAAAAGCAATTCGATCTTCTAATTTTAAGGCATGATTTCCTTTCTCATAGTTGTAATGTTGAGCACTGAGATTTCTACCATTCGTAACTCAACGACTGCTATGTCATACGCTTTCTGGCACAGGCTGGCAGCTCTGGGACTTGCAACAGTACGGAGGACAAAAAAAAGTTTTGGAAAGACCACAAAGAAAATGGCATTTCCTTCCTTTTGACTGTTTGAGCAGTCATGCTAACACACCATCTCTAACATACACAAGACAATCGAACTGTTGCAGCCCAATGCGTCCCTACAACCAAACAAGGTGCTCTTGATTCCCACAGCTTGCAACAAGTAGCCGATCTCTAGTCAGAGCTTCTCTCCACCAGCGATTTGGAGTGTCAGTCTCACGACTGGCGTCTGTTAGCTCCCTCCTGACCTGTTCGCGCTCGAGAGGTGATGAGTGGCAGAATCAAGGCTTTCATGTGTGAAGTACACTGCGGCTCTTGCTTTTCTTCCTGCGCTATTTCCATTCCTCAGTCTCGGCCTCAATTTAGCTCTCTCTCTTTCCGTTTCCCTCTGAGTGTTGAGAATGGCTCTCGCCACCGCATTAGTGATGACGACCTTGTCGGGTAGATTTTTACCACAGTTTTGTTTCACCTCTGCTCAGTGTTACCACTAAAGTCTGATCTCTCGTCAGTCTTCAGAGGTTTTGGAAGACAGAGTGGAAAATTCGAGAACATCCACAGAGACCTCAAGAAATCAAAAAAGTCCAAACCTGAAGTTGCCAGCGCTAATTTGCCCGGACTGTAATGTAACATCTAATCCCAAGATGGTTCCTCTACATGCACATATCATTGTTAGGTCAAGCACAAGCAATTCGTAAGAAACATAACAGTTCCCTGCTGAAAAAACAGCCAAGTTTGCTGGTTTTAACTGGTTAAAGCTGGTCTCCCATTTTAATGTCTCCAAAACACATAACAGAATAAAAAACAAAAAAAAAGACGACCCATAACAAAATTCAAAACAAAACAAAAATACCCAAACAAAATACACAACTAAAAAAAAAAAAAAAACACAAAACAAGACCCAAAACAAAACAAAAAAGCCCAAACAAAAACCTCAAAGCAACACAAAAAACTAAACTAAAACAAAATCTAAAACAAGAACAAAATAAAAATACCCAAAAAAAAAAAAAAAAAAACTCAACAGCAAAAAACACAAAACAAGACCCAAAACAAAAAAGCCCAAACAAAAACCTCAAAACTAAACTAAAACAAAATGTAAAAAAAAGAAGAAAACAGAACAAAACAGAGCACCAGCTAAAACAAGCAAACCAGGTATGCTTACCCATCCCACTGAATCCCATTTCCTAAGACTGTCCTGTGCCAACTATAGCTTCCTAATGGATCCTGGATGTTGCACTGCAACCAGTCTGTTATGGCAGGTTAAGAAAATGACATTTAGGATGAAAAAAGGCCTCCCCCCAGGGACAGTAATATGTTCCCCCTCAATGAAAGCAGCGTCGGCAGGCCAGCGAGTCATAAAAGGCTCCTGTTTGACTCTTTTATATCTGCGTGTTTAAAAAGGACCATAAACCTGCGATTCGCCTGCAGCACTTTGGCTTTATTAACTCCAGTGTGTCGCAATCACCTGTCAGATCTTTTCATTTGCCTGCAAATGTGAACACAAGGAGAAAGACCAACGAGAGACTGTATGATGGCAGATGTATACCTGTTACATAAATCTTCACATAATGTGTTTGTTAAGGATGGGTCAGGGATGGTTAATTACTGAGGTTGACTAGTTTCGCTAGATTTTTCTCTAGATTTTTTTCTGTCAGACATTCAGGAATCCCCTGCTGTTAAAAAAATAAAAAATAAAATAAAATACAATAATGAAATGAAATTAAATAAAATAAATAAAATAAAAAGCATGAAGATAAATCAACCTGCGGTGCATATATATTCAGTCTTCTTAACCATGCACAAACTTACATGCAGACCACCAGTGCTTGTAAGAGCACTTAGCAGCATGATCCCTAACTCGCCAAATGTTATAAAATACTGTTCCACAATTGCACACTAAAGGTGTCACTCTAAGCTCTCTGCATTTGAGTGCTGATGTTTACAACCACACGAGAGCACATTGTGCCAAACATAAAAGGGGTTGTGAGACTTATAAACAGAAGACCTATGGCTTACAACTGCTATTCGTAATGTGCGGCGCTCCGGCGTCAGTCTAATGGCTTCTCTGGAGTAGTGCACACATTGCACCTGTGGGGGAAACCCTTTTCTGAGCTTGCTTTGATGATTGCACAAAGTATGTAGCGGAATGTGTTCACCCTTTCTGAACTGAAGCATGCTGACTGGATGTACCTTTCCATTCTTTGACCTTTGTATTTTCTTTCCAACGCTCTCATTAAATTTTTCCGTCGTATATGTCTTTGATGAAGGCCGGTCAAGGTGGAGATTGGGATACAGTGGGGCCTTCTGGTCACAGGGCATGCTGAGAGTCAGAGCATTTGGCGCTGCACTCCGTGCAGTAAAAGGGAACAGATTCAACCACGCAGTAAAACAGGTATTTACTGGGCTTCATTATAAATGTCATCTTTTCTTCCCCGCTGTCTCTCTCCATCCTGCTTCCCAGCGAAAGTCTTGATTTCTTCAGGCTGATGATATTTGATCAGCGGGAGAGGGTGGGGGTGGGGGGGTACGGCTTGATGATTCAGTACGTATTGCACGTCTGGGAACTCTGTATCCGGCGGAAAAAGTCTCAAATGCTGAAGAGATGTGGAGGCCTATAAAAACCCATCTCCAGTTTTATCAGACAAGAGAGATAAATGAAAAAGGATAGGGATGATTCACAAGAGGTTAAAGTCACGCTCTTGAGGGCTGTTGATCAAAGACCTTCTCTTGCATTGCAATTCTCTGCACACGCAGTGTCTGTGCCCCATTTGTTCATCTCATGGAAACTAACAGCTAACCTTAATTAACTAGACGCTGACCATTTTGATACTTGCCCATTAAAAAAGTCACTACCAAGATATAGCACAGTAGTGAACAGCACGTTGCTATCTGGTGAACTGTGTGGTTTCTAGGGTTTTTTGGTAGTTGTTTGTAGGCCCAAAGTTCGGATTGGGATTGGTTAATTCAAAGTGATTAAATAATGTTTTAAAAAAAAAAGTTTCACTTGAATTTTTTATTGTAATTCTGTGGTGCTAATTATTATTATTGTAACATCAATATTTTAGTTAATATTTAGGTCAGGTTAATTTTAGAACTTTAGAACACTGGTTTAGTACAGTTGAGTTTTGTACTAATATTCCATGTTTTTTTTAAAGGGGACCTATTATGCAAAAATCACTTTTATAAGGTGTTTGAACACAGTTGTGGCTGCAGTGTGTGAAAACATCCAGTCTATAATGGTAAAAATCCACCCACTCATTTATTTATAATCTAAAAAAAAAAACATAAACAGTCTCTCAGAACGAGCCGTTTCAGATTCTCCCTCTGTTCACGTCACCGAGGGGAAAAATTCCCGCCCATTAGTGACGCTGCCCTATAAGCAGAGACACAGCCCTGAGTGAGAAGCTGCGTCCGCCTCCGCCATTAACGTTACTGATTACCGTAGCTACTGGAGATATACAATGTCAGCGCCAAAGAGGCTTTTCAAGTGTTGTGTTTTTGGATGCACTAATGAACATAGGAGTCGCCATAATCTCCCCTCATCTGAGCCGCTGAGGACACTGTGGTTAAGTTACACTGTCTAAGGAAATGTCCCTGAAAAAAAAATCGGTAAAGTCCCCAATACGTGTAGGGACAGTGTTTTTTATTCCAAATCCATTATTGAATTTGAATTAAATTTCAAACGAGGTTGCAAAAAAGAGAGTTGAATTTGAATTTAAATTTGAATTTCAATTCTCAGAATTTCATATAACCCTAATAAGTATTGCTCAAAAAGAAATTTTAGAATGAAAGTTGGTCCATTTTTTTTTCAAGTCATTAAGGTTTTAAAGGGCTTACAGACAAACAGATCGCTGAACACCACTTCATTTCTCAGAATGCATTACCTGCGTTGTATTTCTTAGCACTGCAGTTTAGACCTAGTCATTTCCACTTCCTGCCATTCCAATTTCAGCTCAACTTCCTGCGTGATAAGGCCAATTCAGTTCAAGCTCAATTTGAGGTATGAATCATGTCAATAGCACGCATTACACACCAAAGTTTAACAGTAAGGTCTACGAGTTTGTTCAAAGTTACAGTGATGCTTGCCTAAGAAAGCACCACTAATTAGAGGACTGATTGGATCAAATCATGTGAAAGCAGCACAACGCCACCAGCAGGAAACTCAAAAAAAATAGAAGTGAGAGTCCTTCCTTTCTGACCGTCTAACCTTCTCCAATGTCAACAGTTGCTATTCTGAATGTGTTTGTGCAGCTCTGGTGCTCAACCACAACCGACCACCCCACATCCCACCTCAGGGCTCCAATGGAAACCTTCTTCATTGATTGAAAAAGCCATTTTTAGTGCTGGGTCAGAGAGAGACGACTGCTCTGATGTCCTGGACTAACCTCTCTCTCAGCTCACCCTGACCAACCGATTGGAGCGGGACCACCGTAACCATACCGAATCATCAACAATAATCGGTTTCCCTTCCAAACTCGTTCAATAGCGTGTGGAGACAGCTCGGGGTTCGCCTGATCTGGAGTCTCAGGGCCTCGAGGCCGGATCGTGACGTGCCTGTGGGGGAAGGTGGTGGTTGATGGTCTTGGCTAAAGGAAGCAGCTGTCGCCGCTTTCAGACGAGGCCCGCGATGCAGCCGCATCAGGGTGCTTCGAATGGGGGAGCGCAAGCCACAATGTGGGCTCGCGGCAACGTGACCCCACGGAGGATGCTGGGGCCCTGAAGTCATAAATGAGCTCTCTTTGACCGCAACACGTACTTTTGCGCACGCACACACCAACGCACCACTCGCCGGGTACCACAGGTCGAGGTCCAATAGCACATCAATCCTGCTGTCAGAAAAAGAGCATATGAACTCGAACGAAAACAAAGAACACATGACACAGAACAAGGAAAATGTGAAAACGGAGAATGATCGAAAGAACAAACCGACGGCCAGGAAAAACACCGAAAACCACAACAAAGGGTGGGCCGCTGTGGCATTGTTGTCCAGAGGTCTACGGCAAAGAGGAAAAACAGCCCCTCCATAAAAAGTGGGACTTTTTGCGCTGAGATTCTCATAGACATTAACTGCTGATTCTGGCTTTCTATTCGAACCCTCACTCTAGAAGGGCGGGAGCGGCCACCACAGACCACCATCCTGTCAAATCGGGGCAAAAATAGTCAATATGATGAAAGTTACATCAGCCTGGATGAGATAGTTTGTATTTGCAAATCGGCTCAAACTAAACACGCCGATACCTGGATACCGACGCCGACGCTTCTGCTTCAATATCGCGGAGCCATAAATTCAAAAATAGTTCCTGTGGTTGCACTGAACAACTGTGTCTTATTTCATCATTCAATTATTCTCTCCTTTTCTCTTTTCCCAAAATCCAAAGCTCACAATGAGAAGAGGACACGAGGTCAGGATGTGCGTGAATGCGGTCAGGATGAGGGAAACATGAGATCGCTCTTTACCTGAGAAGAATCCCAGCAATTCTCAAATGAGGAACCAGAGCTGACATCCAAACTTATATAATCAGAAGACGGATCGCTCTGAGGAGACACATTTCTAGGCAGCGCAAAAGGAAAACCTTTAAACGCTGCACAAAAGATTGAGCTTTTGTGAATAACTCATGGTTTTGGGGGAGACTTTGACCCTCTTAAAAGGTTGATGGGTCTCATTATGGGTTAAGTTTCAATGTTAAGACTATAACAGCCACTGCTCTAGTCAGATTTCAGTGGTTTTGTGTGTAAAACCCTTGGTTGAAATCCATTACAAGGCACAAGGATTCATCCTGCATTTCAATTAGGCAACATCATATGAGTAAAGGAACGGACTCAAGAACTGTACATAACCATGAGTAAAGTAAATGAGTAAATGTCATGTGGACTTTACCTTGATCTGTTGAGAACTCTCGTTCATGTTATCCTCTCGCTTACGAACCTCTTCCATCAACTGAGCGTTCTTGTTCTTCTCCACCTGCTCTTTGTGCTTCAGGTTGGCAACCTTCTTGGTTTGGTCTTTCATTTGCCTGCAAGGACACACCAACAGATTTCAGTCAGACATTTACCGATGGACACTGAGGTGGATGGACACAGGAAACATGAGGAGAGAGGAACGTGTGTGTCTTTGACAATTAATGGTATAGCAACTTTTTAGGAAATAGCATTGCCAAAAGATTTGCAGAACGCACATTATGAAATAATGCTTAATGTTTCAAAATACTATTTTTAAAAACAAAATATGCATTATTATATTCAGAATAACAAAAATTCAATAAAAGGATCAAACAAAGATCAAATAAAAATGTTATAATGTTGCACTGACGAAATAAGATCACATGCCTATTGTACATTTAAAGTGATGTTAATCTGAAATTCTGTGATATTTTAATATATAATAAGCTATGTATTGAATTAGGAATAGGTCAAAATAAAACAAAATAAAAATAAAAAAATAAAATACACACTAAAAACTTGTACTAAAGCTCAAATAAATATATTACAGTTATTAAGTTAACTGTGTACCTTTTTAAACAAACAAAAAAAACAAACAAAAAAAAGATAAAAAAAACAATTTCTATGTTATTTTTTTTATCCAACCTGATGCTGTACTGATACTGTCCTGGTGATTTGAATCTGAAAATCAGAAATATTTTACAATATAATAAGTGTTGTATATACTCTTAAAAATAAAGGTGCTTCACAGTGATGCCATAGAAGAACCTTTTTGTCTAAATGGTTCCATAAAGAACCTTTAACATCTGAAGAACCTTTCGGTTTCACAAAAGGTTCTTTGTGGCAAAAGAAGGTTCTTCAGATTATAAAAAGGTAAGAACGAGATGGTTCTTTAAAGAACCTTTGACTGAATGGTTCTTTGTGGAACCAAAAATGGTTCTTCTATGGCATCACTGTGAAGAACCTTTTAAGAGCATATAATTTGGAATGGGTCAAAACAAAACAAATTATAATAAAATGGCATTATGTCTGACTGATGAAATCAGTTCACAGTCTGACTGTACATATTTAAATTTGAATTTATATAAATTTGAAAATCCAACTATATTTTAATATATTTGAATTAGTTACATATTGTATATTAAAAAGATAAAATGAAATACCAACTAATATTATCAGGCCACAAGTAGAATCAAAGACCTCTTCCTCAAAGAGTTTTATCGTCTTTTGTACACATACAAGCAGTCAAGTACAAACAGAAGGGTCAATGAGAAGAGCCAAAAGCGTTCTAGCTTATTATAAATGACAACAAAAAGGGAGCAGGACTGATCTCCACAGATCAAGCTGTGCTGCAAATGAAAGGCAGTATGTTTGTGTTTGAGCTCTGGGATTTTTCTCATTATCCTTTTCCCTCCTTCATTTGCTGTGGCATGGAAACCAGCAAGAACACAAAGCTCTACCAAAAAGGAAGGAATAAATAAATTAAAAGAGCATTCAAGCCATTTTCATTTCTGAGAAGTGTCGCACCAACAGGCCTAGATTCTGCGGTCGCTCGGCCTCAACGAGCGTCAGAGTGCGAGAGTTTTCCTGTTTACGTGGCCGCCATCGGTGTATTGCGCACTGGCAGCGTGGCGACCGGGATCGGTTACTGTTAACCATCTTGACTTGATCAAAAAGGGAAAATCTGCGCCTCTGCCCTGCAGAACAGATGTACCTCTGACTATGCCAACACCAATGTCTTTAAATGAGTAATAACACAGCGTTGTGGAAAGACCTCCCTCGGCCCCCCCTTGACACCACAGAGCATTGCCCAAGACACACAATACGGGAAGGTAATTGAAGAGTTATTATGGGGGCTTATGGAATATGACAAGCCACGTCTACGTGTGCCAGGAAAGCGGCACCAAGGTGCTCCACCAAGGTGCTTCGGTTGATGCTTTGGCGCTTTCAGAGCGCGTTTGCTGAAGCAAGGTGACGTTGAACAAGGCTTGGAGAAAGCAGGCCAAGCCGCTGCGCCACTAGAACCTGATCGTTCTTCTGGATGAGCTGTCCTGAGCACAGTGGAGTCTCTGTGTGGAAGTACCAGAGGAAAGCCGCAGTCTTCTGGCTCCCGTTGCAGATACTAGTACAACTTTGCAAACAACGGCCATACAAATGTTTGGAGATCAGGTTAGCCCGGTGACATACTGCTAGTAAAGGAGCAGCTGGTTTGAGCGATTATCTGTCTTTTCAGAAGGCTCCCAAGGTTTTCTTTTCTTTTCTCTTGGACATGAGGATCACGAGACGTGTTGACAGAGTGTAGGCGACGAAGAGGCGAAGCCTACTACTATTTCATCCACTGTTGTATCCAATATTTGTTAGAATCATACATTTCTGCAAACGCAAACAGAAATTGGGTCTTGAGGCTAACAAAAACACAATAGGTCCTTGATCCAGTTGCACAGTTAGGGTGTAAATAACTAAAAACAGCATGCTACTAACTTGACCACAGTACATCAGCTGTTTCAAAACAGTGCGGATTTACCAATAAGCGGCGGTGTAGCATGACAAATGGCTCCATCGCTGTATTTTTCATCAGCAGACTGAACTTTGTCCTCTCTCTCAAATGTTGCATTGGGAAATCGGATTTAATTGGTGAATCCGTTCATTCACATGGTTCATGTAAATAAACGATTCACTGATTAAATAAACGATTCACTGATTTATTTAAACAATTCGCTGATTTAAACAAACAATTCACTGATTCATTTAAATGATTCACCAATTCATTTAAAACCGAAATATTTATTTAAACAATGTTTTCGTCTCTGTTATATAAACGAATTTTCTAGTTTTATTAGTTAGTTCTAGAGACGAGTGGGCTAACTACAGAATTAAGCAGTACCATCTGACAATTATACTTCAAGAATTTCTCTCAAAAAGCTATTTTTTAGTTAACTAGCACTACTATTACTCTAAGTGTAGCTTGGCTGTAGTTTAACTATTTTATGAGCATCTTAACAAGATGCAGTTCCAAAGTAGTTTCCTCAACACTGCTAATTTGATGCTATTAAAAAAAATCTAATAAAAGCGCCGCAAATAAATTTCATGTCCATTCTGGAAACAACAGGCAAATTGCGCTGTGCCGTCAAAAAACCATCTTGAAGATAACATGACCATATAACAAAGCAAAAAGAAAGACTTTGTGTGTGTGCTCCAGGGAGTTTGTGTAACAGGTCATAAATATACTGGAATGTTCCTATTTGGTGTTTCCAGAAGAGGCCAAGCCATCTGCTTGGCTCCGCTACACTTGCAATAAGCAGCTGACTGTTTTTATGCATTGCGCGCCAGCCTTTATTCAGGGTTTTGATTATATGTTTATATGTCTCCATTTGAGCTCTGATGTGATGGGATAGGTAACCCCATTTCACAGAGTTCATGGAGGAAACACTTCTACAACAATAAAGAAGAACGGCAACATCTAATTCAGATGTAATTGGCCAGTCGTTCTGGTATTTTTGATATGCTGTGATAAAAGCGTACGATGGGGCAGGTACAGTGTATAACAAAAGCGATTCGAAAACCTTGTTGACAGAGAGGCTTTGTTAGGCGGATATTACTAGCATGCATGCCAATATTTTCAGTGAGCTCCACTATAGTCCACTAAGTGATGGTGACACTCTAATCTAGCCCATCCTGTCAGATTAAGTCAAATACTGATTTCAAAGATTCCTTAAATGGACCCAAAATATAGCTCTGCTTTATGTTTATCAGTGTATCAGTGAAACAATGAACCACAACTAGATTGCAAATACTGATATTTCTAAAATTTAAAAATATTAATGTCTGTATTAATTTGAATTTGGAGTCATCATTCGAGATCTGGAAAAATTCTGAAACCTGTGAAAATATTTATATTATTTTTTTTTTTTATTAAAAAAAAAAAAAACACTACATAAAGTGTGTATAAAACCCCCCCAAAACAATTGATTCTTTTTTATTTAACTTTTATATTAAAAGTTTGGTGTCAGTTATTTATTTATTTATTTATTGGAAAGATATTCATAATGACAAAAGATTTCCGTCAAATAAATGCTGTTCTTTTGAACTTTCTATTCATCAAAAAACTCTGATGAACAGAAAAATATTAAGCAACAACTGTTTTCAACATTGATAATAATAAGTAATGTTTCTTGAGCATTAAATCAGCATATTAGAATGATTTCTGAAGGATCATGTGACACTGAAGACTGGAGTAATGATGCTGAAAATTCAGCTTTGCCATCACAGCAACAAATTACATTTTAAAATATATTCAAATAGAAAACCGTTTTTTAAAAAATAGTAATAATACTTCACAATATTACTGTATTTACTATATTTTTGATCAAATAAATGCAGCCTTGGTGAGCATAAGAGACTTCTTTTTAAACACAAAAAAAACTGTATCAACCTAAGACTTTTGACCAGTAGTGTAAAAAAGAATAAATACAAGAGATATTTTAAGGGAACATCTCACTCTCATGCTAACACACAAACCTAAATGGAAACATCTCTGTGTAGTGAACACAGCTACGCAAGTGTTCAAGGGCAGAGACCTCATTTAAAGGCCTTCTGTACTTCAATTTTTCCAATGCCAACATTTTCCTTTCCTCTAAATAAAGCTCTGGATCACATACGTAACCCTGTCATCTTCCTCCTCTCTGTGCTGAGCTGTATGTTGCATTAGTGGCCATATTATCAATACTAGGAAAACTGTACTATATTTGAGTGCCAGTGCGGCTTCAGGTGACGAGAGAAGCAACATTAACATGAGTGGAAAAAATGAAAACAGGTAAACAGGTCTATGACAGGGCGGGAGAGAAAGAAAATAATCTTTCAGCACAATTTTGAGCTTGTCTAGAGGAAAAACACACTAATTATACATCAAAACGTAACATATGAATCCAAACAAAACACACATTTGGACACACAGGTGAAAATGCGCTCAGAAGAGAATTTCTGCACTCCAGTCTAACCTAATGCTTTTTAATGAATCTTATTTTCAGGGAGCTCAAACCCTTGAATATTATCAAAAATAGTAATTCATTATTTTGGTCCAGATCTTACAATTAATAATTCATATACAAGACAGCTCCAGGCAATGTTTACAGGGTAAGGCTTGAAAGCACTTTGAAATTCTCAAGATATCGGCAGAAGCGTGTGAGCAAACATCAGAAAGTTTGCTAACTTTCGGCCAAGATGTTCTAAACTTCTGCATAATGAAGTCTTTGAAACATGCATCTAGTAAACACCTCTCAAAACACAAAAACCAAAAAAAAGTCCTTTTCACATTTGCGCTCAAGAGAAGGACAAGTCCTTCCAAAGCCATGATGAGGCAAAAGCCAACGCTGTTGAATGACCACCACCGCAAGTTCAAGCTAGGAAAACAAAGCAACCCAAAATGCGCAAGCCCTCAAAATGACTCCTTATAAAACGTTTGCTCTTTCAACATTTCCTTTCTCAAAATAATATGAACCTACATTTCTAAACAATTACGTTTTGTGGTCACTTAACTGGAGAAATGAGGCCCAGCGGGCATTAAAGCAAACGTTATTCCAAAGTTCAATCGCACCTGACACTTAATAACATAAAACAAGACCCAATGGTAAAATTGGGTGCGATTTTGAGATGAATGCACAAGGAAATCGATGTTGAAGAAATAAATCCATCACGCCGTTATGAGGAATTCTGGGTAGAAAACAGAAAAGCTTCTTATGTTACGAAGCCAACCTGCGTTTATGAGCGGGCTGCGCAACGCAGAAGGCTGGAGATGGTTACCGCGCCGCATTTTCATCCAAGCCTTTTGGGCCCACTTTTTGATGTCATTTTTCTTGCTCTTTTCAACCGTGCTGACAGAATTGCACATAAGTGTGCCCACACTAATAGTCCAGGATGGGATAAACAGCAAAAAGGTTGAGTAAGGACAAAAACCTTTCTGTTTATCGCAAGCCCGACCTGTTTGACCGGCAGAGAACGGAGTGGAACGCCATCAAAGACTGTTTGAGAGTGTGTGTTTACTTCATCCCTCATCCCTCTCGAAGTCATCCTTTAATGTCAATTGTGTCTTTATATTGGCCGGATATCTCCTTCCCGGCGTTCAGGATATGTTCGTGAGCTCAGGACTAATAAAAAACAGGAAATGTGGGTTCTTCGCAAACTGTGGCCATTTCTCTAGCAGCAGGTGGAGCAGAGCTGGCAAGAGCTGCTGCTTGATAGTGGGGCTCATATTCACAGTTCTGTCTGTGGTGAGCGCAAACTTTTCGAGCCTCATAGACTTTGGCTTCTGAGGAGGTTTTGAGGCCAGGTGCACAACGGGGTGTCCCCGCATCTCTTACGTACCGTCCTGCGCGGAGCGGATGATTCCCTCCGGCTCTTGACTAATCTAGTTAATCATGCGGTCGGCCCTGAGGCCAGGCCAGCCAAAGCTAACTGGAAAGCTCACAGAGACAACAGACAGGCGGAGGTGTTCCCCGAGCCGGCCGGATCGTATGCACTCATCGACAGGCCCAGAGAAGCAGACCTCCCTGTCAGTGCGGGATTGTGGCCTTCACCTGCCGAGGGAACCAACAGCGGCAGACCAGCACAGCAGAACAGCCTCCCGAAATAATGAGACAAAACCCAGAAATACAGCCTTCTACCTCTCCAGAATGAGTAACGGTGACTTAAATTACACAAACAGAGAATGTGGGAGAGAGAGGAAAAACAGAGGGAGGAATGACAAAATATATTACCAAATATACTACTATATATTACAAAGACACTATTTATTAAATATTCCTAAAATAACATGCGGCAAGCTAATTTTAAATTAAATTTAACTAATGAAAACAAAATTAAAAAGAAAATATGTGTGTGTGTGTGCACGTGTGTGTTTATATATATATATATATATATATATATATATATATATATATATATGTATGTGTGTGTGTGTGTGTATAATCATATATTCACAGACAAGGGCAGAAAGACAGACAAGTCAGTCTGTCAGAAAGAGACAAGAGAAATAAAAAGAAAAACTAAAAGATAGAGACTAAGAGACAACAAGTAAGAGATAAAAAGAAATACAGTTATAGAGACAAAATAAGAAAGTAGAATGAAAATCAGAGGATAATTAGAGGTAGAATGAAAGTGAAAAGGAGCGAGAGAAATAAAAAAAAGAAAAAAGATAAGAAATACAGAACGAGAGAATGAGACAGAAGAACTGAAACAAAGAAAGAGAGAAAGAGAAGACAGGAAGCGTTCATACTTCAGGGAACGACGCACATCACATTTATTGTCAAGAATTTGTAGACTAAATCAAGAGGCCCTGGAGCTCAGCAGCGAATGCGTAACACTGGGGAAAATTCATTTCAGAGTGACATGGATTCCTTTTCATTACGCCGCGCCCTTTCATATGGAGGAGATATCAAATCGGCCCTGTTTGTTGTGTTGCTGAGTTCCAGAGAATAAATCAAAAAAGCCAAAAAACAAAGAGGAGGAGGAGAAGGATGAGCGAGAAAGAGATCGAGAGAGAGAGAGAATGACAGTTCTGTCAAGCGCTCCCGTAACATTCGGCTTGTTTTCTAGTGGAGTAACAAGAGCGGAAAAATAAAACAGCTTGACAAGTCTCTGTTCCAGACCAAACTAAAAAGAGATGCAAATAATAACCATGATAAACAAGCTGAGCACAGAGATCCCGGCTGTAGCGGGACGGGTCCGTATTGACGGTGCGCTGGCAGAAGAGGCAAGCTTTTCAACACCGCTCGGGAGAAAATGACTGATGGAGATTCTTTACGCTCCAATTAGAAGTTCTGCAAGGGCTCTCCCACGTCCTTTCCCCACATCCTTTCTATCTGTCATATGCATACAGCAGAAGCTCTGGCGAGGAAAAGCTCTTTTCTTCTTCTGAACTCGTCTCAGCAGACCTCACAGGTAAGCTAGCATGCATTAATAAGACAAGCTCATCTGTTTGTAGCGCCTGCTTGACCTTCCCAGGTTTCCTCATTCCTTCTTTTGAACCTTTAATCAATTCAGGTCAGAGCAATTTCTGTTTTTTTCCATAGAAACTTTAGAAGCAAGTCCAAGGGGAGTGATGGAGGCAACAAGAGCAAATTGGGGTTAAGTGCATCGCCCAAGGGCACCACCACACCACAATCAACTGCTGAATTATTTTCCCCCCGTCTAGGAGATACAGTTTTCACCCCACCGGCCCCTCAGAAACACAGGTCCCGGATCATTCGAACCATCCTTACAATGATTTACAGAGCAGGCCCTGGTAAAGTGGCATATAGTTTGTGTGGTACAACCTAAAGAAGTTGATTTGCAGTTGTAAGAAAGTGCAGGGGAGGAAAGTAGGCATACTGACCTTGAAAGCAGACTGGGAAGTAGACAGCATTCCAGTGAAAAGAAATACAGAGGAAGAAAGAGAGAAATAGAGGTGAAAAACACCAAGAGTGAGTTGGGTTAACTTGGAAAGCTAAGACAAAAAGAGTTAACAGTGCATGAGCCTTCGCATGTAGACTTACTGATGAATGCAAAGTGAAAGGAAACATACATAAAAAAAAATAAAATCACAGAGATGATGGCAGAACCTGACAATGTGACATGCAAGCTCACATGCTTCTTCCCTTAAAAAAATACATAAAGTAAATGAAAACCATATGCATCTTTAGTAAGGCTGTGAATAGTGATTATTTGAATATACAGATGAATTAATCCATTTATTCACAATTATACATACAATTTGCAGAGAAGAACATAAAAAAATCTTTAAAATGCAATAATATTAATAAAAAAAAATTTTATTACAACTTGCTGTAGAGGAACATTCACAGCAATTTGTCAGAATATTCACAGTGTACAATGCCAGGTTTATTCAAATATTGACTAGAAATAATATAATATAATATAACATAATATATGGGCTGCAAAAAGATTAACTGCGATTAATCACATTCAAAATAAGCTTGTTTACATACTATATGTGTGTGTACATATATATATATATATATATATATAAATAAATACACACACATGTATATATTAAGGAAAAATATGTTAGATTTATATATAAAATATTTATATTTATATATAATATAAATTATACACAAGTATAAATATACATACATACAAATATTTTTAAAAAATATATACATGTGTATTTATATATACATAATAAATATACACATTACACACGTATAATATGTAAACTAACTTTTATTTTGAATGCAATTAATCGCAATTAATCATTTTGCAGCCCTAAATATATCCATACATTTATATACATTTTATTTATATACTATATATATAATAATAATAATAATATCTAATATAACATAAAAATCCATCCATACATTATATGATAAATTACACATATAATATATTTTTTTATATTTTGTTTGTTTCAATATTAAAATAATGCTCCAAAAAATGCACTAAATTAATGTGTTAAATATAGTCCTTAAACATTTCCATAGAATGCACCGCATCTTTTCTGAAACTCAAGGGCATGTCATTTTTTGAGACTCTGCTTCACTATCCTTACAAATAGTGCTTCAGTTGTATTTTTTCATTTGTTTTACTTCTATTTCTTTGCTGCTTGTCTCTTCTAGCTCACCCTCCCCTTTTAGCTCCGTCTCAAACAGTGAGCCTTACAATCCTCCATAATTACCTGCAAATTTACCGCTACCGAATTTATGAAATAAATACCCCAATGCCCCAATTCACCCTCTGCCATTTTTCTGTGACTTTGAAGGCATTTTCGAACAAGGCCTGCCTCCGCACCACTGATCTGCAACAAGAGGAGCTTTGGCTTCTCCATCTCAGAGCGAGAAAGGTAATCCTGACTCTGAACAGAACGCGTCGCTTCTACCTGCCACTCGCACCTTGATTAAAGACGCAGGCGCTAACAGAAGAGGATCTGTCTGAACAACTCTCCGTCACAACCACATCAAGAGTTCTGGAGAACTACGACACAGAGTGAACAATGGAAGGTTTTTGAGAACCGAACTCCCCGGTGTGTTTCGAGAACATAACTCGACTCAGAGCGGTAATTAGCTCGGAGCGCCACGGTTAGCGATTGCGGCTGGTGTTTATTTCAGAAATCGTCTCTCGGCTGACATGAATGATGCATCGAGCCAAGCATATGGAGTTTGTTTTAGTCTAATCCTCTCCTAACGCAGATCTGTTAAGAAAGCGTGAGACATTCAATGCGCGTCAGATGAATATTTATGAATCAACAGAAATCCACCTAAAAACACTTCTAGCATCCAATGGCGAGAGCAAATAAATGGCCCTGTCAGGATTCCAACTACAACACAGCTTTGAAAGGCTTGACGGAGGCTGTAAGGGAGTAGTACACGACTGTCAATGCACAACATCAACATCCGTGACCTCCACGACTCTTCACCTCCAGGCCAGACTCTAGTCTGTTTACACTCAAGCCCTATTTCAATTATTCATCTCCTTTATTTATTTATGAAAGCCAAGATGAGAGAAGGTCTATATCTGCCTTCCATTAATTAGTCCAATTAAACAGGCCAAAAACACAGATGTTTACACCACCGACATAAAGTGCAACATATCCTGGGAGGAGCAGACATGCAGTTGAAGGTGTGCAATCCATAAAGTTGGAGCTCTTATTCTCCATGTCTATGAAGACAGAACATCTACTGCCTTCCAAATGTTTGGGATCAGTAGGATTTTTTACGTTTTTAATGGAGTCTCTTATGCTCATCCAGGCTGTATTTTTTTGATCAAAACACTGAAATAAACAGAAATACTGTGAAATTATCACAAATTTAATATTGGTTTCCTATTTTAATATACTTTAAACTACAATTAATTTCTGTGATGCAGCGCTGAATTTTTTTAACCAGCTATTACTCCAGTCTTCAGTGGAGTAATGATGCTGAAAATTCAGCTTTGCTTCACAGGAATAAATAATATTTGAAAGTATATTAAAATAGAAAACTGATATTTTAAATTGCAATTACAGTTTTTTTCTGTGTTTTTGATCAAATAAATGCAGCCTTGATGAGCATAACAAACTTCTTTAAAAAAACATTAAAAATGTTACTGATCCCAAGCTTTTGAATGCCACTGTACTTCAGGATCAGAGCAATGTGTTTGAGATTAGAACTAAATCTATGCTTGCAATGAATCTTCCAGACAATGCCAGCATCCCATAATGCTGTGGGATGAGTGCTAAAGTTGCCCTCCAAATCTCCTACAACTCAGTTCTGGTCTAACGCCAAAATAAACGGAGGATAAGAGATGACTGAGTGGGTGAGAATGGCAGCTAACAAAGAACACAAACAGAAGACACCCTCGTCTTCATCCTTGCTCCAAACAGCTCTTTTAGTGCTTGTTCCAAAACCAAAAATCACTGAGGAGGACATACAGTACTAATGTGTACCCAGTTGAACTATACAATGATATGGACACCCTACAGTCCTGTGGACTTCACAGATACAAAAAACTATTTTGGACTGAAGTGGTGACTTATTTGTTAGTAGCGATATATAGAAATAGGTACATGTACACTAAGGTTGTCGCAATACTCAATACAAGGGAAATTTTTACTGACGCTGTAGAAAGGCTGATACTGTTGTTTTTATTTCAGCAAGTAATGGTGAATCCTGCAGTGGAAACATGGCAGATGGAGAATGGAAAATAAATTGTGGAAGTTGCATGAATGAAAAATGTAAAAATATTGGGCTAAATACAAGATAAACTGAACACGGAACTGAAGATCACATGCGTAGCAACAAACGTGGTAAAATAGATATAAACACAGTAAGAGGTTGCAAGTATCCGGTCATTTGGGGGTTTTATCCCCAAACGTGACCTAAATCTGACAGAACCTTCCTTTCCAGACATCTTCAGTAGGAAAACATTCATAAATGAAATAAATTGTGTTTAAATTTAAAAACGGTTTGGATTAATCAATAGTAGCTACATAAAAACAATAGAAGTCTATGCTGTCTTCATTATGTCTTCATTAAGAGTAAACGTGCAAGTTTGTATACCTCTCCAGCTCGCTGATCTTGCGATCCTTGTCATTCTTCTCATTCTCCATCTCTCGGAGGATTTCCAGGAGCCGGTCCACCTCGGCCTGTGCCTTCCCAGCATCCTCCTTGTAACGTGCCACCTCCTGCTCAAGTGTGGCAATGCGTTCTGACAGTCCTGCATTTGTCTGAGCCTCAACTGCAGCAGATTGAGCCTGTAGGGGCCAAAAATAGAGTCTCAGGGATAAGCACAACAAAGGCTGGATTTTTATAATGTAAAATAATATAATTATAAACTAAAAAAATAATACATTCATAAATTAAAATAAATTAACCAATTAAGATGATAATAATAAATTAATAAATTAAGATGATAAAAATGGGGGGGGGGAAATAATAATTATGTATTATAATTAAAATACATTTTACAGCACATTATTTTTTTTTTTAAAAACTGATGCAGATAGTGGTATCTAGAAAGGATTCATTTTTCATCTGAGTTGAGACAAATTTTGTCACGTTTGCCAGTAATATGACTGACACAATAAAATAAAATAAAATAAAAAAATAAAGAAAAACAAAATAAAGAAAAATAAAATGACTGATGCAGATAGTGATAGCTAGAAAGTATAAATTTTTCCATCACCGAGTTGAAACACATTTTGTCATGTTTTTGTGATTGACACAGGGAACACCTCAAAACAAAACACCTCAAACAAAACAAAACAAAACAAAACACCTCAAACAAAACAAAAACAAAACACCTCAAACAAAACAAAAAACAAAACAAAAACAAAACAAAACAAAACCAAAATAAAAGTGAGCTAATTTAAAAAAAATAATAAAATGAAAATTTACATTAAATTAGTGTTGTCTGAGATAAATTGTTTGCAAATATTTAATGTATTATTTAATCACACTGGATTTGGTGTAAACAGGCCTCACACCACAGAAAAAGTCTCAAAGCAGTTTTATAAGGTCCTCCCATAAATAGTTTCACAAGCTTTGGGTTTTGCACGGGTTTGAGCTGTGAATGGACAAGACGACATGAGGCTCCCCTGACTTCATCTCTCCAAAGACAAGCTGTCAGCGGTCAGACCACTGTCATGGGTACGTGTGTGTCTGTGGGCTGTTTTGAGATCTCAGACACTCGCCTCACACCTGCAGGCTCTGTGTAAGCTCCCCCATGACATCACAACAGGATACGCTCTCATTACAGGGACACATGGAAACACAATCATGCTGAAGTCATCAAAATAATTAGCGACATTACGGCCGTCTAAAGTGCTGGGTCAAGGGCCTCCTCTAATGAAAAGTAAATCAGTTAATTTCCCTGGACAATTAAAGGAGTCAGCCGTAATGTTTCTCTCATTCAAGTCCTCTAAAAGGACACAGGTGTCTTCCTGCTGCAAAAAATACTGCTGTGAAAACACAAACACAGTGCAGGCTTTACAAGCTGAGGACACAAGAGCTCTGTGTCATTTACACCATGACTACATGCGCTTAAATGCGTACATACCACATCTGAACGCAGAGGACATTCAAAGATAGCTTCAGTGTGTCCAAAATATGGTTACAAAACTAACCAGGCTAACTAACCATTAGAAAAACTAACCATTAAAAAACCTTTTCCTCACTAGAAACCTGCTACAGCACTGGTATAAAAAAATACAGCAAAGTGTCTGGCATCCGAAGTCTCTTCAGACTGGCACTGTGTGAAAGAGGACTGTTCTGGTTTATTGGGGATAATATTTGAAGGTGACGTTTAGGCCCCGCTAATTAGCTTTATTAAAGTCTCGGCCTAAGGTTGAGTAGGTTTCCACTCTCACCGCCAAGAGCTTGTCATCTGTGGACGGGCCGGCTGGTGCATGAGAGTGCACGTAAAAGCCTAAGTCTGGCAGAGAAATGAAAGTTTGTATACGAAAACATACAATACACACATTTAACGTGCAATTAGCATCAAGAATGTGTCAGAAAGAGGGCGGAGCAAAAAAATCTGTCAGTACAAGGCACTTTCCATGAATAGCGTCTACAACGTTAAAATGATGTAAATGATGTAATTATTTATTTTCTTTTTCAACAAACAGTCAGTGAAAGGAGGTGCTTAACCGTCAGAAAATAGTAACAAAAATATACAACTAAAAATTAAATATAATTTGAGCTGTTTATTTTCTACTCATTTTCTTCAAATGGAGGTTTACAACTTTTTCCAACCTGGTTACTAAAATTTGGGGAATAAATACAGTTTAGTACAAAAAGAATAATGCAAATCCTTTGACTGTTATTTTCTATGAATTAGATATGAAAATTAAATAGACAAAATGTAATGAATAATAAAATAAAATACATAAACTAAATATAACAAAATAAAATAACGGTTGATGCAGACACTACTATTTTCTAGACAGGAATCATTTTTCATCATCGCACTGAGACATTTTGTCATGTGTTTGCCAGTCAGCTGATTGAACACCAAAATAATAATAATAATAATAAAAAAAAAAATCTGAGAGATATATATATATATATATATATATATATATATATATATATATATATATATATATATCTGAGTTTCAGAGGCATAGTCTTATTTAAAAAAAATGAACAAATAAATAATTAAAATGAATAAATAAAATAAAAATCTGAGCGAGTTTCAGGGGACAAACAGTCTTTTTATTTTTTAAAAAAAGAATGAATGAATAAATGAATAAATAATAAAAAGTAAAATAAAATGAAAAATAAATGAATAAATACATTAAAATCTGAGTTTCTGGGGCAAACATAGTCTTTATATTTAAAAAAAAATTAATGAATAATAATAATAAAAAAAAACTAAAAAAAATAATAAAATAAAACAAAATAAAACAAAAAATAAAGCTAGTTCGGGACCAAGTGCTGGTTTGATAGACCTATATTTCCCATAAATTAAAGAAAAAATATAATAATTTATTTAATAAAATTATAAAATAAATTATAATTTAAATATAAAATAATTTTCTTCTTAATATAATGGGGAATGTTAAAGTTTGACTAATTCAGTCAGCATGCAAAAAGTGTGTAAAAATGTGAAAATAGATCATTTACTTTTAGTACATGTCAAAATAGCAACTTTGTTGCATGATTTTAATTGGTAGACACATTCTTGAATTATCTAACAATTAAAGGAGGGATATAGATATTGATGTGTTTAAAACAAAATGTACTGTATTCTTGGAATGTGCCACATTCGTCTGATCACATGAAAAGCATGTGTTCAAGACCACTGACAAACCCGTCCACAACACGGACACAGACGTGTACTTTGAACATCGGAAAAAAGGACAAAAAAGAAAAAGTGACAGCGAGACAGACAGACTGGGTAGGAAATAACTAGCATTTGTACAGTTATTAGTGGGTGTCTGCTTGTAAGCTCCATGAAGCTTGTTGGTATTGGAAAGCCAGAGCAGTCCATCCACACGGCACCATCTTTCAAAGGAACAACCAGTGTCCCAGAGTGCACCAAACAGAGGCTTGTGGGAAATGCGGTTTAATAATGTTGTTTAATAATGTGTTTGTGCCTGCGCCTGTTTGGCCGGGCAAAATAAAAGAGCGGCTATGTGAAAACAGCACACATTTGCAGTGTTTATATGCATTTATGCTGACTTTCTTGACCTATAAATGTTCTTGCGAGAAAACATCTCGGTGTTGAATGATATAAAAGCGCATGTGTGCACAGCAGGGGATATAAAGGAGAGTTTTGATGTGCGTCCATATGAAGTAGTTGAGGAAGTGCATTGGGGGACTCTTGGCTGGTTTGAGTAATGTAGACCGTTGGATGTCTTGGTGGCATGTCTGTTCTTATTTCGTGAGCTGCGCTGACACCTTCATCTTCATACACTTCTGACGGTCACGCAGGGACAATCGAGGCCTCCGCCCCCTTTCTGTCTCATCCAATCACAGCAGACGCCCACCGAGCTGTCAGCGGGTTTTCACTTGCACTGCTTTTATATGAGACCCTGTGCGAACACAGACGCACACACGCTGCCAGAGATTTCATTACTCTTGGAACGGACGATGGGACCCAGATCTTCTCATCGAGCCATGCGAAGAGTTCTGAACGTGCATACGAAGGTGACCGGTTCATACGAGAGCTCAGCATCACCATTCAGAACTAAATGTACTTGCACAGACTTCATTGCAATCTGAAAAAACTAACAACCACAATCGCCTACATACACAGAAGCTCACACACATGAACACTTAAACGTATGAATATTTAAAGGACTGATTTAATTCAAGATGTCATCATTTACTCAGTCATGTTGTTCCAAACTTGTATGACTTACTTCGTTCTGGAAAACTCAAAAGGAGAAATTTTGAAGAGTGTTTATGTTGCTCTTTTCCACAAACAAAAAGACAGACCGTCAAACTTCAAAATGCACAAAAAAAACACTATAAAAATCATTATAAATGCCATTACAGTTTCATTTTTGGGCTTGAGGAGGTATATAGTTTTTTTGTTAGTTTGTTTTTTCACCTGAAAATGGAGAAACGACATAAAATGAATAGGTATATCAAAATACTGTCTTGAACTGCTAATTCACTGCATTTTAATATTTGTTAACCATAATAACTCAAATATTAATAAGAATCAAACACTAATACTAGTCTGGAATGACAAGAGAGTGAGCAAATGATGACAAAAGTTAATTTTTGAGGGTAATGGTCCCTTTAAGACAACCATACTAACACTAAAAACTACGGTTGGACACTTTAAAAGTGTAGCATCTGTAAAGGCACGTGCACACCATACTGACACAGCTCAATGCGACACATATCAGCTTACAAACACGCCACTAAATCCAAGCTCCATTGAGGAGCAACGTCAAACCACACAAGATCATCACTCTCAAGCTTTAGATAAGGACAGATCTCATGCAAGCAAATCTCAGAACACTCAGAGACTCCGCCAGCTCCCTAACATATCCTCTCTATCTCACATACACACAAAACTAAACTTCAGATAAGCCTCCAGCTCATGCAAGCAAAGCTCCACTCACGCATTTATTAGTTACACAGACACACACACGCTGGCACTGCTAAGGGAGGCTTTTCACACCGAGATGCACTTACAAGATTGAAGGGATGGCCTGACATGAGCTCAGAACGCTTTCAGAAAAAAAGAAAAAGAAAAACAAAGAGGGGTTGGGGAAGAAAACAGAATTGGGCGATACACAGAGAGTGATGACGAAATATTTTTAAGGAAAAAGTGAGAAACATTTGATCTTGTTAAAATCAAGAGACGACGAGGCAGGATGAAGAAAGAAGACAAGAGAAAAGACAGAATTAGAAGAGTGTGAAAACAGATGGCAAAGAGGAGAGAAGTCACAGACATGGTTGGAGCATCAAGCGGTGTCAGAACATCACTTGTAGTGGTTTGAAGTAGCATGAGCTACAAAAAGAAGAGACTTGAGATGATTGGGAATAGGGATGCACAATATATTGAAATAAAACTGATATTATGGCTGAAGCATGGCACTGTTCATTTACAGTACATGCATGAAGCTCATGATGTTTTTCAGCATCTCAAAGCAGCTTAGTTAATTTACTGTGAATCAAGCCACTCACTCTGTGTGTGTGTGTGTGTGTGTGTGATGTATGTATGTGTGTGAGTGTGTGTGTGTGTTTGTGTATGTATGTATTGTTGTTGAAATAGCACAAAAACAAGAAATATGGTGTCTAAAACATAAGTCTCTTAATTAACTTCTTGTTTATTGAACTGTTGTAAAACAAAAAAATCAATATCACATTTGTAATCGGTAATTTTTGGAGAAAAACTGCACACCGTGTGAAATTAACTATATGAAATGGTAAAAATATATACATATTCTGCCCCCATGTTTTGAATTTGTGATCATTCTAAATGTATTTTAATAGACTGAATCATGCTGTGAAAGTATGCGCTCTAAACGCGTACGTGAACTAGTCTAGAATTCACATAATGTACGCGTGCACTCAGAGTGTTTTGAATGGTTTTTGCAAAATACTCGATAATGTCAAATCGCACATCGTTAAAACAACAACTACGATATTATCGCAGAAGATATATATCACACACCCTTACATGACTGTCCCATAAATGTTGTTTCTTATGCTCAGATGGCATTAAAAAGTGCATATCTTTTATTTAGAAGGCAGGATTTATTCTGCATTGCGCTTGCTCCCATTCCTAAGTATGTAAGTGCACCCTCTTTATATATCTAAAGTCTTTGATCAGACTCTGTTGGAATGAATGTTTGTTGAGTATCTTTTTGCACTTGCATTTGAGTGCCTGTTAACATAATTGTGCTGCTGAAGTGTTTCAAATGAGTCAAGTATAAGATTAATTTAGGATGCTGTCATTGAAGTTAGAGGCCTATGTTGACCACAGTCTCGCTCGGGTCTGGAACAGAGCTAATATCTTCCCTCTATAGCTCTCAACAGAGAAAACTCCACAGGTAAAGTGCACTTGAGTGAACATTCAGCTCACTGTCATAGTATTAAGTGTTGTCAATGTAGCGCTAACAGCGTGCCAGTCACCCTAATGGCTTGTTAGGCATTCTCAGCTGCTTAGATGTTTGCTAGCTGTGATGCTTCATTTCCCTCCAATTGTCTGGCTCACCTTCTTGAGTTGACTCTCAAATTTGGTGCATTCCTCTCTCTTCTGCTCAAGAACGATTTCGAGACTCTTCAGCTTGGAGTCCTTCTTCAGTCCAGAGGAGGCCAGGGACGAGGCGTGCTCCTTCAGGTCCAATAGAGAGGCCTGAGGGCGAGGGAAAGGAAGGTTGAATCAGAGAGCACTTATTGAACAATCTACCTCTGAATGTAGACAATCGGGTTCAGGCGCGGGGGGATTTGGGTCATCAGGAAGCACGAAGAGCTAAGACAAATTGCCATGTGACAGTTTTTTCTTTTCAAAACGCACATTTGTATACAAACACGCAATCAAAAGGATTTAATTCAGTCAGATCAGATTGGATCAAATAAACTGGACCTGGTTTCGGAAACAAAAACATTTAAAGAGTTCGCTCTAATCTAAAAACTCACTTACTTATCCTCAAGTCATTCCAAACTTTTATGTTTGTCTTTCTTTGGTGTAACTGTGTAATGAATTTAGATTGGAGCTTTCTAGTTTATAAAAAAAGTGGCTCATGTGTCTCATACACATTCTGAAACTTCTGAGGTCATACATTGATTACGGTTATTCACTGAAAATCCTGACATCCGCCATTATGAGTTCATCAAGAGTTCATTACAGCAAGTAACTTTGTCTGAATGAATCATTTTTTTGAAGTCAAATATTTTCAGTGAATCCTTTGGTCGAGTTCTAAGGGATTTGTTCATAAACACAATGATCCAGTTTAAGTTCAGCTCGCTGACTCACTTACTGGAAGGTATCATAGTAACTTGAAATTTGGTCTATTTCTCACCCAAAGCAATCATATGGATTCAGAAGGCTTTGAATATAGCGCTATAAGTTAAATGGGCCGCTTTACGATACTTTTACAGTGCTTTCGAATCCTTTTTGACGGAGGAAAGCTCCAGTCCTTGGTGAACTGTTCCTTTAATGGCACACAGGCTTTTATGAGGAATAATGTAGTAAAATACAAAACAGGAGAACGATTTAGAGTTACAGTAGCTGTTACATCTCAATAGTAATATCACAAATATCGTGTGCTATAATGTACAGGCCTCTGCACATATGCAGTACATCAGTGCTCTGTTTTTTTAAGCTGAGTCTCAGACACGCTGTTAAAACTGCAGCCCTCCATCCATGAGGCCTTTCCTGCCGTTTCCGCTTTCAGCCGGAGAGCCCCACAATTTCACACTCGACTGGAGTCCGCGGACCAAAATACACACTTAATGTTCATACTGCCGCCCCGCGTTCTCTCGCGTTGGTAAAGAAAACAGGAGAGGGGAATGATGGGATGTGCTGGACTCCACACTTTATGATTAGAGCGCGGGAGGGGAGGCTGAAAGAGCTGGGAGCTAAGAGGTCACTGCTCACCAACAACACAATGCAGGAAAAACAAGGAGAGGGATATAACAGGACTCTGAGCGATGGGAGGCTGCCGCATGCAGCTCAGGACAGCAGCCGTGATCCAACGCAAATATCCAGGACACTGACGCTCTGAGCTTCACGTGCGGAGAATGGACATAGGTGGATCTCACAAAACATGTAAGGATGTCTGGGGCACATTCTAACCCCAAATTTAACAGAAATGAATTTAAAATGATATTTTACAACAAAATTAAGCCTACTTTCATGACCGGCAATGTGTTTTACCACAATGTACAATTTATTTTAAATAAAAAAAATCAATGTGAAATATATTATTAAATTATATACCATTTTAAAACTACTTCTGTGCAGTTCATCCATATGACTAACTTTAAACATCAGGTTTAAAAAAAAAAAAAAGTACACTACTGTTCAAAATGTAAATGATTTAATATTCATTATGTTTTTGAAAGAAATTTCTTATGCTCACAAAGGATGCATTTAATTAAAATTACAGTAAAAACAGTAACAAGATGTAAAATAACTTTTAAATATATTTTAAAAATTTAATATATTCTTGTGCTGCTGAGTTCAATATAAAGTTGAAAAGAATAGCATTTATTTGAAACAGATTTTTGTAGCAATATAAAAGTGACTTTTGCGCAACCTGATTTGTCCTTTCTGAATAAAAGTATTAATTTATTTTTTTAAAATACACCAAACATAAATCATAAACAAAAACTTACTGACCTCAGACTTTTGAATGGTACTGGATATGTCGTTGTATTACAGTGACTGTTATAGTAATGTCGTTATTTTAATCCTCTAAATAGGTTTCATTTTATTTATGCTAAATATAATTTCTCTACAATTTTGGTGTGAAACGTGATTTCATGAGATTCACCCACAATATGGAATTTCTATTGGCAAACGGAAATGGAAAGGGAAGGAGAAAGATACAGATGAGAGGAACTAACTACTGCAAGGGGGAGAGACAGGAAGTGGTTTAGTGGTGGGATGTGCATCGCCCATGTTCTAGAGGCAGACAGCGGAGAGGAATGTGGAGATCACAGCAAACAAGAATAACCTGAATAATAAAACAGCCACAGACACAGTGCTGTGGGAAAGCAGACGCAGTCATTACAGGGATAGTTCAACCAAAAATGAACATTCAATCATCATTTATTCACCCTCATGTCGTTCCAGAGCCGTATTACCGTTGTTCTTCCATAGAACGCACATGGTGGATTTCTGAATATTGTACTGGTCACTTTTCCATCCAATTACAATGAATGAGGACTGAAGCTTTCAAGCTTCAAAAAAAGACCAAAACCAGACAAAAAGGACCAAAACCATAAAAAGTACCATGAAAGAACCATAAAAGTTATAAAGTAGTCCATATGACCTGTACACTATATTCCAAATCTTCAGAAGCCACATAAGGTCAAAACTGAAATCGTTATTCTGACTCCAGTGAGCTGTTATTCATTACAACTGGATCATTTAGTCAGTGAGTTGAATGTTGAAATTATTTATTGAAAATTAATTCAGTGATCCAGTTCTCAAAACTGGCTTGATTGATACCAAGACTGAAAATAAAACAAAATAAAATAAAATAAAAAAAATACAAAAAAATAAAAGTAAAAAGGAATGCAATATGAATTTGAGGAAATGTGCTTTAAAATAAATGCAAAACATTTAAACTATCCTGTACATCATGAAAACTTATGGTACATTTTTGTCCTTTATAAAGTTTGAAATCTTCAAAGAGCTTCAGCAACCAATACGAGGCTTTAAAATTTCTCCTTTCGTGATTCACGAAAGAAAAAAAAAAAAAAAAAAAAAAAAAATCAGGTTTGGATCGACATGAGGGTAAGTAAACGATGACCAAATTTTCATTTATAGGGTCAACTATTCAGTTTATACTGACGTAAAGGCTATTGGAGAGATGCTAGACAAAATACAAGAAAGTGCAAAAAGATAGAAGGTGAAAGGCAAAAAAAGAAAAAAAGACAAAAAAAAGTGAACAACAGAGCAGAGTTGAAGACAGAAAGAGAAATGAGCAGTTGCTCTCTGGGAGGGGCCGTTCCCTCACATTTAGAATCCGCCATTTATCTTCTTGTCCTACACACACACACACACACACATACACGCAGGACTGACAGTGTTGTGGGTCCAGCATGTCTGTTCTCATCACTACAGCTCCTCTGGGATTGTGTGGAGGGCTGCGAAATCAGTCTGTCTCTATCAAGCCTGAGCACCTCGTCCAATAGTGCAATCTAAGGAAGACGCTTCTAATGCTGCCTGGGATCTGCTTCAACCTCTTTAATCCACACCTGACACATTATAGAGGATTACTGCATTATAAATGCGAAACCGCCATCTGAACTAACATTATGAATGCAAAATTGCACAAGATGTCGGCTGGACGCCCACCTCTGAGCTATTTGTTGGTCAGTTGAACGTCTGTTTGCGCAGTACAAAAACCTGTAACTTGACTTGCTTTCACAAATGCAAGATATAATCATACAATCATACAGAAAGAATCCAGACTAATCTTTTGTAAATATGTGTGAAGATTTCCTGAAAAATCCAGCTGATTCATAAAATAATAGTTTAGCGTTTAATTACAGTTCTCGTGATAACAGAGATTTAGTTAAGGGGTGTTAGGATTAGTTGTGGATTTTAGTTGAGCGTACAGGCCACAATTCATGACTGCAATATTTACACCGCAAACCCAAACTTCTGTTCACAAGTACGCAAACAGATTACACAAATCTGAGCGTATGTTTGCAAGATGACATTGCAGTTTAAAGGAATAGTTCTCCCAAAATTGAAAATATGCTTAAAATGTACTCACCCTCAGAACATCCAAGATAGAGATGAGTTCGTTTCTTCATCAGAACAGATTTGGAGAAATTTTAGCTTGCTTACTAATGGACCTCTGCAGTGAATGGGTGCCGTCAGAATGAGAGTCCAAACAGCTGATAAAAACATCAAAGTAACCCAAAAGTAATCCACATGACTCCAGTCCATCAATTAATGTCTTGTGAAGTGAAAAGCTGTGTTTGTAAGAAACAAATCCATCATAAAGATGTTTTCAACTTCAACCTGTTTCTGGATCCATGTGGATTACTTGTGGATTATTGCAATGTTTTTATCAGCTGTTTGGACTCATTCTGATGGCACCCATTCACTGCAGGGGATCCATTGGTGAGCAAGTGATGTAATGCTAAATTTCACTAAATCTGTTCCGATGAAGAAACAACTCATCTACATCATGGATGGCCTGAGGGTGAGTAAACTTCAGCAAAATTCTCATTTTTGGCACAATTACTCCTATAATGGTCATCAACATGCTGTACACAAGATTTTGGTCTCTAGATATGGTTGGACACACTCCTACAACATAAATCTGTCATTTTTTCACCAATGTCACTACAAGGTAAAAATCATTACAAAAACACTGTAGACTGCAAAAATCATCAACTTCATACAATACTGGCTTTAATACAGCATTAGTTTGTTCATTACTTCATGCAAAATCAAGTTCTCACCTCACGATCGGACAGCTCTCCCTGCAGTAAGCTGACTTTCTCTTTCAGCTCTTTCAGCTCTTTCTTGCTGCTCTCCAGTTCTTCGCTCTTCTCTCTCTCATCTCTATCCCTCTGTTCCTTCAGACGCTCGATAATACGCTCCTACAAACATAACAAACAAGAAAGTGTTAAAAGTGTGATTTCGAAGCAGGGAGAAGAACAATAACTCACCCTTATACAGGTATGTTGTTACAAACCCATTTGACTTTCTTCTGTGGAACACAAAATTAGATATTTTGAAGAATCTTGAGCAGGTTAGCTAGTACGACAGTTGATACAAGACCATCAGTGCATAATTAAATTTCACTTCTATTTCACCCTGTTCCTCACACAGAGCTATCATATGGTTTTAGATGGAGCGGAATAAAGCGTACATGTCATATAGGCTACATTTATGGTGCTTTTTGGTGTCATTTAACGGTTGTGTTGACTATAAATCACTGATGTATGGAAAACAGCTGCGTGAAGATCTTCAAAAATTCACCTTTTACGTTCCATTGTATAAACACCACCATACAGGTTTGGAAACCCATGAAGGTGAGAAAAATAATAATATGAGTGAGTTAATAATAATAATATTATTGGTATAAAAATAAATATTATTATTATTATTATTATTATTACTACTAATAATAATAAATAGCAACTAAAAAAATTAATAAATAAACAAATAATAATAATAATAATAATAATAATAATAATAAAGAAACATGAATCGAGAGTAGTCATCATTATTATTATTATTATTGTCACTGTTGCTCTTAAAAAGTATAATTAATATTAAAAAGGTATATACTTTCAAGAAAAATTAATCTAGTGCAATAAGCTAGTGTTATTATTATTATTATTGTAATTATTATTATTATTAATAATAATAATAATAAATATCTAATATATTTAATACTAAATAAATAAACAAATAAACAACCAAATAAATAAATAACGGGTGAACTGCGCCTTCAAGCTTTAAGCTTACATTGTTGGATATTTGTATCATGGAAGGTTGAACTCTACAATAGTAGTGTCTATTTTTTTTTAAGATTAAATTTTAAAAAGTAACAAAAAAAAAAAAGGAAATGAAGTTTGTGGTTATTTGGGTTCCAATTTATGTAAGGGTTGTAATATTTACCCAAAAACAAGAGCAGGCCAGCACCTGTCAAAGTTTAGAAAGCGCAGACACACCAATTCCTTAATTCCCAACTTAAGCGTAACTCTGCACGGCTAGTGGAACATATCTGAATGAACACATTTGGCGTACGATCCATTAATCTCACACATGTGTCAACTTTGGCCAGGTGTTGGAAGATTTGGCCGCGTCTGCTTTCAGAAAATGGAAGTAACTTTAGTAGAAATGAGTCAGATCTGATGTGAATGGCTACTATGCCGTACTGTACGCACACTTTAATAAGGTCGCAAAAAAAGCACCTTTAATAATTCCAAGAGGAAAAAGAGACACAGAGCAATAACGTGAGACAATAAGAGGTCTGAGGAAAGAGCGTTTTGGCACAGCCTCGCATTCGCCGTCGATGGTCTGTGAAAGAGGACGGCTGGAATCATGGAGAGCATCAGCCTCCAGCACTTTCACACCCTCGCCGGCCAAAACTCACACACCGAGCGGCCGAACTGGACAATAATAACACTGCTCTTTTTCAGGCCCGCACTGCATTTCTCACCGCAAGGGCTGTATTTCACTCTCCCGAGCCGACGTTCCTGGCCGATCCTTGCTGAGCTGTGACATTAAGCATGACCGCTCATCGGCATGCCAGCTAACTCTTGCACCGGGTTCACGACATGCATCGAACGGCATCCGAGGCGTGTGAAATGGAAAACTGCATGTGTTTAAGTAGGGAAGGACAGATACGCTCTGCAAATGTCTGTGTGAGGGAACGTGCTGCAAAAGCGCATACGTGTCCGCCAGCGTTCGAGTACGTGTGTCCGCTAAAAGAGCCAGAGCTCTCTTTTTCAATATGCAGATGGCTGACAAAGTTAATTTCCGCCCCGCGGTTGGGAGGAATGGGAGGCCCAAACCTCGGCGCGTGAGGGTATGTGAGCGAGATGAAGTGGGGAACGCAGAACAGCAGATCGCCGCCAAACTGCGGGCGCCTAAGACAATGCAAATAACTGCCGGGGTTAATTCATTCATATTCATGAGCTGGAGTTCAGGGGGCAGGTGGGGAGGGTTTAGTTGATTCGGAGAACTGCGTCATTCTGGAAGCCCGTGACCTGAAATGTACGGTGAACTAGTTGAAGGTGTTGGCGAAGACAGTCGCACATGTGATGCGAGTTGATGAGAAGTGACGGGGACTGACCCGTGGATCCGTGCGCTTGCTGGGAGGTCAATCGTAGTGTGAGAATGACTGAGTCCTTACATAAGGGTGTGTGACAGAGCAATCTTCACCGCTGTCACACACACACACACAGTTTCTGATGTTCTGCAACTGCAGTTCACATGTGAAATCATGTCTCTGAAGGAGAGAAAACACGCTACCACATCCATAGCTTAGTTATTAATAATATCACTATTAGTACTGATAATAATAATAATAATAATAATAATAATAATAGACAATTTAATGTAAAATAATTACTACTACTACAACTAATAAAAAATAATAATAAACAACAAAAAAAAACTAAATATTTACTAAAAGTATTAAATTACACATTAATATTACATATAAAAGACAATTATAGCTAGAATATACTACTACTTTTCTTTTACAACTTATTCATATAATATTGACTATTAGTGTTGGAGCATACATTAATTTGCACAAAATAATACTAATAATACTAATAATAACAATGTAATAACAACTTGGAGTATTATTAATCAAATATTAAATATAAATAACTAATTTACATAATAAATTGGTCCTACTACTACAACAACCACTATTAATAATAATCATAATCGTAACAACAACAAATAATTAAATGCAAAATTAACATAATACTTGCTAATTTAATTTAATAATCAGTATTAAAATCACACATATTAATTGTAGTTAGAAAATGCTATGACTATTACTATTAGGGATGCATCGAAATGAAAATTCTTGGCCGAAGCCGAAGCCAAACAAAATGAAACACTGGGCCGAAGGCCGAATACCGAACACGGTTTTTCGCATTTTTTTCCCCGTAGGCCTATTTTGCCATTTTTTCACCATTGCATATAAATTAAATAGCCAAAATGTGCTTTTTACTGTTTTGTCCTGCTTTTCAAATAAAAAAATCAATTACAAAACAACAATTTAAAAATATTTACTTAACATTTTTATTTACTTTTTTAAAAAATATTTACTTAAATTTTTTAACATTCTATAAGACATTATACCAACAAAGCATAATTTAACTTAAAATTAATAAGTTACTAAAATAATATTTTTTGGCCATTTTTGAGACCCCCTTCTTGAATCAGGCATGTATTTTTACTGTACAAA
>JAFVLL020033826.1:0-10004 GCA_021397915.2 Tor tambroides | reverse complement strand
CCTCTTAAAAGTCCTCGTCCGTACTCCTAACAATTTTGGACTTTAAGACCTCTTTTAAGGGTTAAGATGCTTTCTGAATTACTTTTTTCTTTACTAGGATCTTTTCTTTAATTTTAAGAGGAAACACCCACATTTCTAAGAATTTTCTTAGAATTTTGTTACTAGGAGCAACTCTTAGCACTAAGATTTTTCATGAATACAGGCCCAGATCTTTTTACGGGCCAAGCACCGAAGGTGTGTAGGCACCTATTGTATTGTATCCGTTAGAATCTTCTTCTTCTTCTTCTTCTTCTTCTTCTTCTTCTTCTTCTTCTTCTCCTTCTCCTTCTCCTTCTCCTCCTCCTTCTTCTTCTTCTCCTCTAGAGTCTATGGCAGCCCATGCAACCGCTTGCGGGAAACTTGTGAAATTTGGCACACTCATAGAGGACAGTCTCAACATTAACCACAGCAAATTTGGAGTCTCTAACTCAAACTCTCTAGTGTCACTACTTGTCCAAAGTTTCACTCATGTTTATGCTAATAACTTTTGAACCGTAAGGGCTAGAAACAAAATTTCCTTTTTCTAACTCCTCCTAGGCTGTTGGTCTGATTTTCACGAAAATTGAGCCAGATCATCTTTAGACCATGCTGACAAAAAGTTATGGAATTCAAGTTGATTTGTCCAATTTGTTCTCGAATAAAGCGTGAACGAATTATACGAAAAGCACACAAAAATGAGCCTATATCTCCGCAACGGTTTGGCGTATTGAGACCAAATTTGGTGTGTGTTATAGCAAGCATGACCTGAGGCTACCTGCAGTGTTTCGGCGCAGTGCCACCTAGTGGTCAGAATATATGAAAAATGGCTATTTTTGCTTATAACTTCTCAATGGTTTGGCTAAAAATCACAAAACTGGTCTCTTTAGATTCAATGGAGCATGCCGAGCCGAACCATACCCAATTTTCCCATGTCAGCCATTTTGGGCGTCGGCCATTTTGAATTTTGTCATAAAATGCTATAATTTATGAACGCATTGATGTATCGTTACAAAACTCGGTATGCGTCTTCGGCACCATGCCCTGATGATACTCAAAAAGTCTGGAGGCAGCGCCACCTTGTGGTCAAAAGTTATAATTAAACTTCTAAAAATGCAAATAAATTTTGCTTACATCAGCCTATTGTAATGAAGTAGTAGTAGATTCCTTGGATCATGCCGAGAACATCGATACCAATTTTGCCATAATTGGCAAAACTTCCTGTCCGCCATTTTGATTCATGTTGAAAACCTACTTTTTTCTAACTCCTCCTAGACCATTAGTCCGATTTTCACCAAATTTGACTCGGATCAAACTGCATCTGAGGCTGTATCTCTGCAAAGCTTTGACATATATACACCAAATTTTTTATGTGCCATTGTCACCTCAAACTGACCATGCCACATCAGTTTGGTAACAGCTCCACCTATTGGTCAAGAGTGATAAACCATTCATTAACCATTAATTCTGAAATTTCCAGAAATGCTAATAACTTTTGATTGCATGAGTCTATTGTACTGAAACTGGTCTCAAAATATTCCTTGTCTCATGCCGACAACACACATACCAATTATGCCATAGTCAGCCAAACTTCCTGTCTGCCATTTTGATTTATGTTGAAAACCTACTTTTTCAAACTCCTCCACAACCGTTGGTCCAATTTTCACCAAAGTCGAGTCAGATCATCTTCAGACTGTGCTGACAAAAAGTTATGGATTTTGTGTCAATAGACAAAACCTTTTTCATACAGTGCCACTACAAATTTTAGGCATGGTGCCAAAATGACTCTGAGGCTATATCTCTGCAAAGCTTTTACAAAATGACAACAAACTTTGTGTGTACCATTGTCACCTCACACAGAACACACCAAAATGATTTGATTACAGCGCCACTTGTTGGTCAAAAGTGATAAGCCATTTAATCATATTACAAGAGGTTGTATTTATGATTTTTCAGCCATTTCAATTACAACCATCACAAAATTGCTTTTATTACTTGTTGCATTTGGTCTGATGCTGCATGCCATGCTTTGCTCCTCATTTTGCCTTTGGAGTGCTTGGCCTCATAATTGCTGCATGCAGCTATATTTTATTTTATTTGTACCTCAAGATTGGCTTTTTCTATAACTTAGGATCATAAGGATATTATACAGGCATAATCTTAAGCTTTAACATCTAAAATGGAATCAGAAGCTCAGAGAACTAGAGACTGGAGAAAACATTCAAAGTCAAGGATCGCAAATTGTCTTCAAGCTGGTCGGAGGCTGATTAGCTTCAGCAGCCATAAAGTGTATGCTCTCTGAGAAGGTGCCAAGCTTGTTGATGCACATATGCATTATGCTTGATTAATCTGGGAATTGCTTTTCCCTTGACAGTTTAAAACAGGGCTGATACAGAGAGAGAAAAAAGTTTTCTTTTTCCTTTTCTTTCTCACTTCAGACAAAAATAGACAGGACAGCCCCAGATACTATTTATTTAGTGCTATATGTGGTATATTTCTATGGCTATTTCAAACTGATATTAAAATTATGTATTTAAAAGTGAAGTATGTAATTTCAGTGACACCAGTTTATTCTATATTTTGTGATACATTATTAATTCAGTTATTAATTCAGTTCAGCTATTAACCTATCATGTGACTGTGTAGGGAGAAAGGCAAAGACTGGACATCCAGAGCACAATGGGTTTTATTTAAGGTGAAAAACAAAACAAAAGACAAGCATAAATCACTGCTTGGGGGAATATACAATCCAGGGCTGGTGACGACAGGACTGAGGCATGGAGCATTGACATAATAGAGACAAAGGGCAGGACTAGACTAGACTGCTGTTAAGGGACAACATTTAACAGTCCCACTTTATGTTAGGTGGCCTTAATTACTATGTACTTACATCAAAACATAATTGCAATGCACTTATTGTGTTCATATTGTTTTGCAAAACACTCCCCACAGTCTGGGGGTAGGTTTAAGGGTGGGTTAAGGTGTAAGGGATTAGTCAACAGTGTAATTATAAATGTAATTACAGAAATTTATTACAGATGTAATTACATGAAAGCATTTTTTTAAATACAAGTACAATGTAAAAACATGTATGTACACAATAAGTGCACTGTATCAAATGATTAATTTAAATGTAAGTACATAGTACTAGTTAAGGCCACCTAATATAAAGTGTTCCCCATTTCACAATGAACTGGCACAGGACAGAGAACAGGGAGAATAAATAGAGAAGGAAATTAAGGCAACGAGGAAGAGCAGGTCAGGTAAATTAATTAATAATGGGTTAACAAAGAGGGCAGGGTCAAGACTATTAGGCAGGGGAGGATATGGCACATAGAAACAAACATAACAAAATCCATGTTCTCGCACAAAACACAATGACTCGGAAGTATGCAGCCAAAGAAAAACATCAGCACCATGCTACACTGAACATGATAATACAAGAGCACCCCAGCCAATAAAAGCGAGTACTCAACAAGAACACAGTGAGGGTATGAACACTCAACCTGGGTGCTCACAACAAAAGACAGAACATGGAGCATGAATGTCTTAATTCTGACATTTAACTGAAACCAAACTAGAGAGGAGTGCCGGGATTCGAAAACCATACTCATTACACACAACACATCATACAGTTGAGAGAGTGCACAGCCCCGAGAACACTCAAAGCTGCATACTCACACAAAGATGAGACAATAAATAAGTGTCAGGACTCTACACTAGGACCCTAACACTAGGACTGCAACATTGGCTAATAGTCTACAAACAACTATCTCAATGAATATAGCCAAAAAAAGTGTATATGGACATGTTTCTTTTTATAATTGACATACAAAAATTAATGGCATTTGTAATGCTTGAACTCAAGTTGACAGGGTGGTTGACTTGTTTCAATAATCTTCACCCTCATTGGCTGATTACTCTCTAACTATAAAATAAAGTTGCAGGCAAATGAACATAATATTTCTAAACTATCCTCAGGTGCAAAGATCCAATGAAACTGTACATTTAACACCAAGTTTACTGACCTATATAAAATAATGGTGCACAGACCAATGATTTTAACAAGAAATTAACTCAACGATTTGAGTTTACCTATTAAGGGGTCACATTGTGGAAAATATAATTTACAATGTAATTTTATTATTATTATAATTATTATTATTATTATATTGTAATTAAATAAATTGAATTTTTTTTTTTATTATTATTTGATATTAAATTATACTACTGAGAAGATTAAGCATTGTTGACCACTTAATATGTGAAAAGTTTAGCAAATCATAACGTAGGGCAGTCACATGAAAATGTTACAGGCTTTGAGTGGATTTATTAAACATTTTTGCATTTGCATTTTAAATATGCTTTCTAAACATTTGGGAGGGAAAAATAAACTTTTAAAAGGAATCCTAGCAAAGATGAAGCTGTAGCATTATTATGTGGATACTTTGCATGAGGAAGTCCCATCCATCAATTTTGGTACATGTCATAAGCCAAAGCTTTTTGTAGCAAAAGTTGGGATTGCTGGAGGAGAGAATGTGGTATTAAGTTCGGTATAATTTGTCTTCATCAGATTCACGCAAGACAGTGAGGTTGAAGATGGGAAATTCACTCCTGAACTAGCTGATGTTTGAGTCAAAATAATAATATACTTCAGTTCTCATGTAATGATCCAGAACAGTTTTCCCCCCCATCTCTTATCTTTTCTGTGTATACAGTTGGAGAAGCATCTAAAGAACAGCAGGTGGTTTATATTCCTGACAATGTGAAGCAACTTCTGCTACACTGTTTGAATTGCATGGTCCTTGTCTCATTAATTGTTTATATAGGTGCTGTAGCTGTTATGTTCTGTTCTTCTTTACAGTGTGAAATGCATTAATATTTTGTTAAGTACTGGAGTTTGTGTCAGAGGGATCACATCACATTTTTTGATATCATGAACTGTGTAGATAGGGGTATGTGATATGACAGTTTTTGATTGTGGACGATAAAAATGTCTCCATGAGCTGCTTTTGAAAAAATACGGTAGTATCGTGCTACAGCGCACATTCTATCAGCTGCAGGTCTGGTGCCGCTGTATCAATACCAATATCTGGTGCCGCTGTATCTTGACTTGACTTGACTTGATATCCCTGTTGAAAAAAAAACCAGCATATGCTGGTTAGGTAGGTTTTGAAGCTGGGATGCTGGTTTAAGCTGGTCCTTAGCTGGTCATGTGCTGGTCCTAAGGACCAGGACCAGCTAAGGACCAGCTTAAACCAGCATCCCAGCTTCAAAACCTACCTAAACAGCATATGCTGGTTTTTTCAACAGGGATACTGTACAATGCCACATACATTCACATCAGTGTTAACTCAGCGGTAGAGTTACTCTCACGGGACACTGCACTTATTCGTAATCACAAAAGTACATTATTTGCCGGTTAAACATTTCATTCATGCACTGCTCCGACGTGTGCTTTTTTTCGAGCACCGCGTAAACCCATAGCGCGCGCACTAAAAAGCCTGTCAAACAGCGCCTGATTACTGAACTAAGTTATCTTTTGCACTAATACTGTCAAAACACACAAGGTTTATGTACAGACTCAGTTGATTATGTCTAAAATGAAAGTAAACAGTTAAGAGAAAAACGCATACGTGCCTGTATATTAGATGCATGCAGGTCTTAAAGGGACAGTACTAAACCTGCTGCCGACTGTCATTAAAGGGATAGTTCACCCTAAAATTTAATTTCTGTCATTATTTACTCTCACGTTGTCCCAAACCTGTATTAATTTCTTTCTTGTGCTGAAATTTGTGCAGAAGATATTTTGAAGAATGTGGGTAACCAAACAGTTGCTAGTCCACATCGAACTTGATAGTAGGAAGAAAAAAATAAAAAATGGAAGTCGCTGTGGACCAGCAACTGTTTTCCACATTCTTCAAAATAGCATTTATGTTCAGCAGAAGAAAGAAATTCATTCATGTTTAAAACAACATTTGAGTGAGTAAATGATGGTATAAAAATAAAACACAATTTTAATTTTTTAATATTAAATTATTCTTTTAATGTTAATAAAACACCAAAACACAAAGCGAAAAATCACTCACTACTCTCTACTGAAAAACGTTAACACAGTTGCTTTAACAGGAATCTATCTATATAGTGTTTTATCTTTATATTTGTTCAGTCAATATCTTGAATGCTCCTGCTAAATACACCTACTGTACCTGAAAATCAAATACTGTTTGTTTTATTTGTATATTATGTGTAATTGTAATGTGTATCTTTGTTCTCATTTTTTAATTACAAAGATAAAATAATGACAAAGATTTTTATCTTCACCCACTTTGGTCTAAATATCCGCCATTTTTTAAAATATTTTTGTTACCTTGAAAGTCTTTGTCTTTATAACAGGGAAATTAGTTTGGCTCTAATGCTCTGACAACTTGCAAAATAGAAGAACCAACATGACAAAGAATCATGATAAAATCGTGAATCGCCATATTTTTCCCACCCCTTCGTGTAGGTTTGACAATGGGAAACTCTAAAAGGGAAATCAAAAAGGGAAACTCTGCATATTGTACTTGCAGCTCTTTTCCAATTACAATTAATAGAGGGAGAAGCTTCAAAAAGGATGCAAAAGCATCATAAATGTAAAATAAAAATAATACATATGACTTGTGCCCTATAAGTCTGAAGCTGTAAACAAATCATCAAGAATGGTTTTGTTAACTGTATCAACCAATTCATTAAAAAGTTCAAACTCAAAAGAATCATTATTTATCTCATGAGCATTCACCTTTTGTGTTCTGTAGAATAAAGAAAGTCAAACTTGTTCAGAATGACATGAGGGTGAATAAATAATAACCAATTTTTCATTTTTGGGTGAACTGTTCCTTAAATGGTGATTTTGATTCTCAGGGTGTTGAACAATGACTCCAAGGTAATTCATTGCAGTTATTTTGAGGCAAATTAGAAAACTAATGGGTTTCCAGAAATTTTAAATGATGTGATAAATGGATGGTTGATTGTTACAAAGTGTCTCCTGTAGAGATATTCTTCATACTTACTCTCTGATGAACATTGCGCAATAGCGTCTGTATGTCTCTGTCGTATTAGTACAGTGCTAGTGCTGAAACAAGACAGAAAGGTCACTATGCCCTCAAGTTACAACATTAGAATTTGATTTTCCCATGTTAGAGCTTTTGTTAGGACGTCTGTACCATGATAGAGGAAGGTCAAACATGGTTCTTGGTTGATTACACTATGACTGTGCCATTAATCACGACTGTACCCAGCAGTGAAGTCCTATAGTTCAGAGAAGCACTGAGATAGAACCAAGCTCTGGAGGACAGCGAGAGAAGAGCAGCTCAGTTTCACTGTGATTGACAGCTGGAACAATGCAGCAGATGTTGGCAGCAGTTTAAAAGAAAAAAACATCAGATGGGGGGAGGAAGTACTGGTTAGTACGTTAAACTGACGCCTGCTCTTCTTACTGCTTACATTTCTGTAAAATAGTGCAACAAGACATGATTGTAAGATCTACTGAGAGAAACATTTTAGAAGAGTAGACAATATAGAGAAGCTATGTCCACTCACATTCATTAGGTTGTGGCTGTCACTTGAGAGAGATGTTACCACTTGGCATCTGTTGTCGTTTGTGTCTTCCATTGTCGGACCACCCGGTGGGAGTAGTGACAGGTCCTTGACAGCATCAGAATAAGCACAATGTCTGTTTTTTAAGAGAGCAGTGTTGCATGAAAAGATTTTAACCTTCCCTTTGAAACCTAAAGAAAGTATGGCACTTGAAGGCTCTCAGGCACAAGTCATTTTTTATATAAAAAAAGAGGTTATATGTCTGTTCCTTCTACAATATGAAAGCTCTAACTGTAGTGAAATGCCAGTGAAAAGGCCACTGGAAAGAAAAAAGCATTTAAACAACAGGCATGTGGGTATCACATATCCTTTAGTACATGTAGAACTGCCAGACTTAAAACAGCAAATTAAGGAATGTTTTTAAAAAGACGTTCATGTGGATGGACTTGGTCCTTGGTGCAACATTTGTGAATTACAAAGGAAGATGCAGCACAAACTTTGCTCAGGACTAACTTCACTCTTCTAAGCCATTTTTGCTATAACATTTAATCAATTTGTGTTGTAGTGATTTTTCGTGCATGAAAGCAGTTCTCCTCAAGTTAAGATGCTAAAATATTTTTAAAAATATTATCAGATTTTCAAAATGTGAGAGACCACAAACATGACAAAAAAATATCATAGATTTAACAGTTTTGTTAACTTGTGGAGTGCATATGACGACCAAGAAGGCATAACACATATTGTATCTAACAGATACCATTCACAAACAACAAGAGTTCCAACTCTGAACATGGGAAATCTCGCAAAATCATCCACGGTCAAATGTGACTTTAGAGTAAATGGCAGATGACAGGCAAAAATAAATGTTTGGATTGCTTTTTATATACAATTTGTGGAAATAGAAGAAAAATGTTTGGATGAAGTTCTGGAGACATTGTGAACATAGTCTTTACATGTTACAGTGTGAGCTGGAGAGTAATACTTCTGTTTTCTGTCAGCTCACTTTCTGATTAGGAATTATTTCGTTCCACGTGACAATCTACAGAGTTTGTCCCTAGGGATCCCCCACACAAACGGATTTCTGATCTTAAATATTCATCAGAGCAGATTCTATTACTCCTAACATACCCCACACCACAGGGAAATCTGATAAGATAATCTAGAACCATCAAGATAATCAGGACTTTACCTAGGATTGTCAGAAGGGGAGAATTCAGCCCAAAACAGTTGGTTTTAGTTAACCAACTGTTTTTATCTGTGGAACCCAAAACTATTGGACCCCACTAACTTGAACAAAAAATAGAAGTTAAATGTTAAAATGTTAATGATAAAATATTTTAAAATCTATTTTCCTGCAACACCTCAATCCGTACAACACTGAGTCATGAGGTCAATCTACAACATTTAGATCCTCTACAGTTCGAATATCTTTTTGCTATGCAAATTTTTCAACATTTGAAAAATTTGCATTGAAAGTGGAAAGTTCGTCATATGTGTTTTTGTTTCTGCTTACCTGCATGGCTCTGTTTGCACGTGTATTAATGAAATGGAGCAGAACGTGTTGCCACTATAAAGACTTCAACAAAGAGTTCTAATCTTTTCTCTTCTCTTCTAATCATTTTTAGAACCAACAGCTTATTTTTTGTTGCAATATTCTGCCTGAAAATTGTTCTTGCCCTAACTTTCTTAATAAAATTAAATTGGTTTTTAACAGTTGCTTCTGTGCTTTTTGTGACCAAATTATTACTATTTTTTTTTTACAATTAATAAAACATACTTTTTTTTTTTTTTAAATATACTTATTATTAAATTTACTTATAATAGAAACCCTGCACAACACAAAGGGAGCACATCTGCTGTTATGTCCCCCTTGAAGTTTCAGCCATGCTGTAAAACAATCTTATAAAAGCTGCATGATAGGCCCTTTCCATGCCACCGGTGGGGTTCATTAACGTGGCGTTCCAATGCATTCATTCATTTTTATTTTCCCCCTCACTTCACGCTTGTTTATTTATTTTCCAATCCATTAGGTCAGCGGCACTGACAGCTTCTATTTCTGCCTTTACTTCTCCAGCGTCGCTTCACAGCTGCACCAAATATGATCCTGAGAGGGTATGTTGCCCCCAGCCCTTGCAACTCATCACATCAAAGGAGAGCAGCACAAAGAGCTACTGATATTTGATTGTTATGATTCGTAGAGAGTGCCCTGATCTAAAGTGGGCGTATTGTCCACTTCACTCACTGTAGGGTCTGATCTCTGCCAAACACAGAGGCACAACTGAGGGTCTCTATGTTTGTGTGGAAGATGGTCTAAAGCAGGGGTGTCAAACTCAGTTCCTCGAGGGCCGCAGCCCTGCAGAGTTTAGCTCCAACCCTAATTAAACACACCTGATCCAGCTAATCAGGTCCTT